>JAQGBY010003795.1:0-18209 GCA_034698785.1 Mycogona germanica | reverse complement strand
AAATTGTGTGCACGAAGTAGTGTGACCGAGCCATTTAACTGGAAGCCACAGCAAGGCGTGGCCCGGGTCAGCTAGTAATAAATAAATTTGTTAAGGTGGACGTTACCGTGTACGGTGTATGACATCCAAAAATATCATATACTCACACAATTAACAATGGTGGAATCAAAAACACATAAGTAGGCTTCTCCAACCATTGATTCGTCTTTTCGTCAATCTGTGGAGAAAGGATAAGGAAAATTACTGTTTACAGCATTATGACATTCTGATTACTGCAAGCGGATGTGAATATGGCTAAACTTAATTTCTACTTTTAAAATGAAAAATTAAATTGAACTATTGACTGTTACAGTAGCATATTTAAAATTTCAATCTGGTTGGTTAGATCAACAATAACCTCGCGTTCTCTAGGTGAGACCCGCGGATTTGAGCAAGGAATTTATATATTTTTGTTTAATTTATGAAGTGAGTACATGCTGCATCTCGATAAAAATCATATCGCGAGCACGAACAGAAAATTCTGTGGTCTTCTCTCGGTTCTGTCATCGGAAATATGGCACCTTAATTAATTTTTTAAACAAATATTTAAAATCCTCACAACATGGGGAATACCCAACAGATTGAGAATCTTGAAAAGACCGGATTGAGAATAGGTGCAGTTGATCTCTTGAAACAAATGGTCGATAGGCATTTAAAGTGCAGCGTAATCGGTAATCCTCCTAAAGCACATTCAAGTAAATAATGTAAGGATAGTTGGCTATTACTTACGGCTATCGGTGCAAATATCGATGATGATTTGTATCCCATCTGTTCAAATATCTGCTTAGAAGAATTATAGAAGGAATATGACAGATGTAATGCCAAATATTTGGAAAGTAATTCTGGAAATGTAAAAATAATATCGCATTTCACCCCACGTTACGATATTATTAATAATATGTATATGATCTTAGCGTAGCATTGACTGCTGTCTAACTAGCGTTGGTAAATTGGGCCATCCTCTTACGTGAAGTGTCTGTCGTAACGATAATTTGGTTGTCTTGTACCGCTGAAAATGTTGACGCACTTGGAAAAACGCCGTCTCTTGCTCTGAGGATTCACAATAAGTTTTTAAAAACACCGAATCTCCAGATAAGAATTATTAGTCGGTTAAATTTTTAAAAAATGATTAAAGATGTTACTGAAATTTCTTGGCTGTCAAATTCTCTGAACTTACGCACTGTCCAATGTTTGAGAAAAGTTTTTCGACACGTAAATAAACGCCGACATCCTGCCCAAGCCAACCGCCTCGTATCCACCATGGAATGTGGAGAAATATGTCTGAAATAAAATTAAAATATAAATTTAATGGCCACTTTCATTTCATACCGCTGAGATAATCCGTCATCGCAAATGACATGGCAGCGATGGCAGTGTTCCATGATGATTCATTATGGAATTAGTTGGTTCATCTGACGACTTTGCAAATCACTTACACACGTAGAAGGGATTTTGACATCTCCGAAATAGAGCTGTTTTTTTAAATATTTGTTAAGGAGGCTTACCATCTCTCTAGGCTCAAAGTCCCCCATCAAGGGGCGACCTGGTAATTATTCCTAACAGAGATTGCCTCGGAAAGAGATCTTTAACGTGTCCTGATATCGTACCAGCACGGGTCACACTTTACATCCATTCCGTAAAAAGGCGTGCGAAGGAATTTTTCTCGTTCGAAAAATTCCGAAGGTCTCGGTCGGAATCGAAACCACGATTTAAGGCAAGCACGCTAACCATTCGAAAGTGTAGTTAAACATCCTCTGGATATCGATCGATCCTGTCTGTTGTGATTATGAGAAAATCTGTTTTATAAACAAGGATGCATTGTCATATGAAATTTGCCAGCTTTCTCATTAATATGAAAAACAGTTGTGGTGCGCCGGTGTTGTGGTTCGATACCCGGAGTGGGCTCTCGATCTTTATTCAATTCCGGGTGATGTGCCTGTCCCCTTGCAAGAACCGAGTTGAAAAAGGGGTACCGATACAGTATTGCATGTCGTGCTACTCTGTATTTCACTAGAGTTGCAATATAGTTATTAAAAAAATATTACAGTTCCCGTACTTGAACAACTTGACCTGTTTTTACCTTTTTGAAAGAAGGGTTCAAGTGTTTCAAATATTCGCTTCCCCATAATCCGTTGTCCTCGTTGAAGATGCCGACTGCCACATTGTCAAACAAATGTTTAAAGGCGAGGCCTCCCAGGAGCAATATAAAGGCAGGTAAACCACAAATGAACAGCAGGGAACTTGGATAAGAAAAGAAAAATTAGTAGGAATGAAAACTTCAGTAACACATTATTTTCCAAAATGAAAATCTTGATTTTTGATCAGACCAAAATATAGGAAGCCAGTTTGACAACTTTGTGATAACTGACTAGGAATTTTATTTAAAAATATCGTGTTTCCTTTATTTTAAATTGCATGTTAAGTATCGACTGATATCAGTCGCGAAAATAGGAGACGATATTTCATAGAAATTTTAATCTCAAATAAAATATTATATCACTTATAAATTTTTAAGGAGATGAATTAGTGAAATAGCGTCTTGTGGCTTTAATGATACTTTTTATCTGAATGATTTTAATAATTTAACAATATTTAAATATTCCCTACACGTAGTAGCAAAATTCTAGGTGCAATTCGATATGCAATTACCCTGGGAATCTGATAAAGCCAATGACGTTCTTAGAAACAATTGCCCCGAATCGTCTCGGCTGTGGCATGCGGACATGATCGAAAAAGTTGTTAGCCATCCCACGCGTAATAAGAGTCTTTTCGGAACGAAAGTCGTTGCCGTTCTCAATGTCTGGCAAGTGTAGCTGAGCTCTGCGGTTATTAAGATCGTCCGATAGGTGGCATCGGTTGTTGACTAGATTGTTGCATTCGCCCGTCTCCAGAGACGCCATGTCGTTGACGCACGCGTTCAGAAAAACGTCCTCCAAAGTGGCGCAGGCGAATTTCGTCATCAGGTCATCGGGCGACGCTTCGACCAGTAGGCGTCCACAGCGCATCATTCCGACCTATCATGAAATCATAATTAGTAGATTTTCTTAGGCGAATACATCAATTCGAGATATTTCAATTCATCGCTTCTTTATTACAGTATCCAAAATATAGCTATCCTATAATCTAATGATCACGTTCTTATTAATTACTGGCTGACCAGTCGCGCGTTGCTGCTATTCGATAGGATGCCATTCATTTGCATCCCGCTTTCCCGTGCTTTGCCGCTTTCCCGTGCTTTGCCGCTTTCCCGTGCTTTGCCGCCTTCCCGTGCTTTGCCGCTTTCCCGTGTTGCCACGACGCATGCTCTGGTGGTGTTAAATGAAACTGTTTACTGTGAGGGAAGGGGGGTTCTGAACTGACGTCAGCGAGAAGAGCAAAAGAGAGAAGAAGGTTGAAGGTTTCTCTGAGTGAGTGGGGGAGCACACCTAGAAGCCTTGTAGGGAAGTCCAGGTTTGGGGATCGCGGTTGATGCGATCTGATGATCAATAGCGATCTGATAGCGATCTGATGATCTTAGGAGAGAAAAATTTGGCATAGACCATCTCGGGAATGTGGTGAACAAATTCCTAAAATTTCATAGTGATCGGATGAATGGATACATAAACATATTTTTATTTATATATATATATATATATATATATAGAAGATAATGATAGTTCTGATGTTCGATAAATATTTATACACGTACATAATATGCAACGCTTCTATTTGGGCAACACTGTCTTAATTTTGACAGTTCTCAAAGACAGCTTAAAGAAACTCTAATCTCGTATAATAATTAGGGATAAAAACCATTATATTCCAAATGGCTGGCTATTCCCAACGATTTTTCAAGGCCGTTATTTTTATTTCAGGGAATGCTTTGCTCATTACTAGCCGCCAATCAACGATATCGATAAGAGTATTCAAATGGCGTATTTCGATAGAAAAAAATTCGAACGAGAACGATAAGAATACATGTATTCGGTTTATTTTAGGCACTTCGATTTCCATTGTAATTCCATGGTCCGCATTCTAGTTGTCATACCTACGACCTAATTAAATGATAACCTGATGCGATATTTAAATTATATGCTGTCAGACCCAAAGTTGTTCGCTAAACCTGACGTTGCTGTACGCAGCATAACTATCGCTTATTCTTTTCACGATGCTTGACAAAACCAGTGTTCATGTCAAAAGTTAAGGTTATTTGATAAATTTCGCATTTTATTTAGGCGATATTTTGCCGCAAGCCAACTTACTGTATTGACATTTCTCGCTTCCTCAATAAAGTGAGTGCTTATTATGATCGTAACGTTCTCCTTGGCGGCAATGTCTTCTAGATACTTCCACATCCTGAAATATACATTGAGTAAATTGCATTAAACAATTTTCCTATTAACAAGTGAGGAAAATCTGTAACCATGTTTATTCAATTCGTCGATTGTAAACGAAAAATAACACTTCAGCGAATAATACATGATGCATTCATGACGCTCTCTACATTCTACATACATTCTCTTACCTGTATATTGAGTTATGTGGATACATACTCGTTACGTGTGTGCTTAAAATTTAAAACATATCAGGCACCAGCTAATTATTTTTTTTAAAAAACTACATTTCAGGTACGTATATGGCATCACAAATAATTATCTGTATAAAAAAATATCCATCCCTACATAGCCCAATGAAAATAGAAAATTTGAAAATGTTCTGTTTCGAATAAACGACACTAAAAAAACTTTCTTTTCCCGTTATTTTTTTTTTTGAATCATTGTAATAATAATTATATATTTGAAAAACCAATGTTCGATGTGATGTATACTGTACCAATAGGATACAGATACATGAGTGTGCATAACTATCGAATAGATAATGATATTATCGGTGCATCTGACTCATTTACATACACATTTGAAAAGATCATGGCAGCATGACCGGCTTTTAAATAAGTCGTAAAAGTAAATAGCTATACCTGTATTTTGATCATAAATAAATAAATTTTCGCGACTTTATTGCGCACTGCAGGCTATGCTTGAATGTCACATACCAGATGCTCATTGCAAGTAAAGGGCATTAAAGCCTAATGCTGTCGTTTATCATTATTTAACTTGATTCATGAAACTTGCCTAACTGACAGCAGCTTGGGGCAGTTCCTCGTTTTTCTTAATTTGTACTGGTACCTAGGCCTTCTCCTTTTAATGGTGACAGCAAGTCGTTTTACGTCACGAACAAACGAACACTAACTGCAAGGCCTTCAAGCAGTTACCTATCGATTTGACTTCTAGAAAACGGGAGGCGATTTATTGCTTTAGGAAACGTTGTGTTCTTCCCAGGTTTTTTTTATTTAATTCGCTTATACACTCATGCTTGGTGCCTAAGAACCAATAGGAGTACAGAAACTCTTGTAGTGATACACGCTACAGTGAATTAACCAAAACAAAAAAATATATATATACATTCAAAAGGGGTCGCTGCAGTCATGCTGCATTATTCGTAAGAGGTCGCTTTTTTACTGTTATGGGTACAGTCACGGAGGACACGATGTCCCGTAGACTTATCAGAGATACATATTTTTTAAATTGTAAGGACTGTTCCATCCGATCGAGCAACGGATCTTCTCTTTTTGAGAAAGGAAAATTCGACAATTGGGTTATTGTAAAAATAAAAATGAATAATTAAAATCTACAAAAAAGTGGATCACAACCGTGGTGAGGTTGCGTTTATTTTTTAATAACAGAGCTCTGAGCCATCAACCAGCTACCACTGCTGAAATTGCAACGCACCATTAGACCGATCGTGTTTGTTGCTAACTCAAAATATACACAAGAGGGATGATCCTAAAGGTCATGCTCCTAAGAGGTCGCATGGGGTAAACAGTCACGAGCGAACACGATGTTTCATAGACTTTGCATGTATGTCACAAAAAAATATTGGATTGGTTTGTTTGAAAGATGACGGCTTGTTCTCACTAATATTCATTGATTGAAGACTCAGATTTTAAATGTAAAATGTCAGTAGAAGCTATAAAAGAGCACTTATACAATTTTTCCCAGCAAAATCTGCTAAAAATGCCTATGTCCATCACTAATGTTTCTAGCCTGATGTAGAGTGTACTTACGAAATGAACGAAACTGACGACATGTTGACGTCACATCACGTGGTCGGTTAATAAAGTTTATTCGCCAAATGGCTAATCATCAAATGGTAATCTATATTCTTCTTTTGGTTAACTCCTTTGTACACTTGTTCTGGCAGAAATCGCTAAATTACCGTTACACGTACACTTATTTGTACAATTCACGTATACTTACTTTAAACGAACAATGGGATCAACGCCTACGGTAGGCTCATCCAGCACCACCAGCCTCGGATTAGACAATAGAGCCACTATAAAAGAGAGTCGTCGTATTTGACCGCCGCTGAATTGATGAAGCAATCAGAAAATCACAGTATTAAAAACACAACTTCATTTTTGTGCCATCAGGCCGGGGTCCATAAATGCGTGCCAAAATGCGACAACATGTCGATCATGCAAATTACCTCAATTTCCAATTGAGCGTTTCTTTCGGAGGCATGTTCAAAGTTTTGATGAAGTATTTCGTTCTTTTTTTGATGTATGGGATGGTTAACCCGGCTGCGGCTCCATAGAAGTGAAGTGTTTCCGCAATTGTCATTGTGTCGAATAACCCCGGCTCCTTTATAACGTAAAATGTATTTGTGAGACAATTTCATCAATACTAATTTTAATGTTTTTAATTAGTAGAAAAAACTCATATTCATAAACATCAAATTCATTAATAGAATTCACGCGGCCATTATCTCATATTTACCTGAGGCATATATCCGACATGTTTCCCAGGAATCCCACTTCGTTTGGAACCGGGTATACCGCCGAATGCCAAAAGCAGTCCGCTGTCCAGCTTTGTCCTGGACATTATGCACCTCATCAAGGTGGACTTGCCACATCCACTAGGGCCGAGAAGGCCATATCTCAATTGTGACAAAGATCAATTGATCAAAATTAATTAGACATTGTGATCCTCAGTGGTATACAACTTAAACTATCACATACTAAGCGTGAAGCGATCACAAATGATTGATTAGAAAGGTACAAATTTATATTCAATTCAATATAATTAACCAAAATCCAAAACGAAAAAACCCCATGCGCGCATATGAAAGAACTATATCAGTACTATATGATGTTGTAACAATCTTATGATCTATCTATTATCTATCTATTATCTATTATGATTAATCTTATGATGGTGTAACTCGTTGTTTTTCTCGAATTTAGAAACAAGAGGTTATACTAGATGCGTACGTCATTAGGGTTCCATGTAACAGTTCAACTTTTGCTACCCTCTATTGGCGCTATAGAAAAGCCTTGGATTACGTGACATTTTCGCTTATAACTAAAAAAAAATTCAAAACATCGAATTACACCACTCTGGCAACATACATGTATTAATCAGATTCAATAAAACCATTTTGTTGGTAATTATTTAAATTTGTTGAGAATTTTCTCCAAATCTGCTACGCTCTAAATTAGGAAAGCGCTTAATTCCCTAGGAATTTAATTCGCTAGTTGCGCGTACGAATCCATGAAAGAAAATACAAAACCACTAATGTCATTCGCCTTGCGATAAACAAAATGTATTCTTACATTGTTCCTTCCTGTACGGTGAGGTTGAGGTCCTTGAAGAGCACCAATTCGTTAGCCCGTCCCGCATTAAACGTTTTGAAGGCGTGACGTACTACCACCACCATGTTCCTTTCTTTGGATACAGCACCCAGCAATTGTCTTTTCTGAGGAATAACTGGATCCATATTCAATTCACTATGACCTCGTTTTCACTCGTGTTCCTCGTGTGGTTTATCCGATTTGATTCAGCTGTGCAGAACTCTGCATTCGGCAGATGTTAGGAAACAGAAACCACAGGATGTTTCCTGTTAAATGTCGACCGTCACGGTTCACATGTTTTCCTGTTAAATGTCGACCTTCACGGTTCGAATGGGCGAACAACACAGATGTGGAAGCAACTGTTTACGTCTCCAATGTCAAGATCAATCAATCAATCCTCTGCGCAAGATATGTAGGTGTGCATTCTCTAATAGCCGAATATGACGTCACAAGAGAAAAATTGAGAAATCAATCCGTACCAAAAATATTGGATTGTGATGGCGCACTTTTCCACTTTCACCTGTCTCACCTGACTCCTGATAAAGCGCAGCGCGGCCAATATTGTTGTAATGCATGTAGGCTCTCAGAAGAACGGAGCTTGTGGTTGACACATGTACACTAGTAACATAATTCAGGTAGTGTAGTTCAATGTCAGTGGCATTGCACCAGTGACACACTGTTGGCAGTATGTGTACAGATTACTGCTGTGTTTGTAGAAAGAGGAAGGTCGACATTTAATCGTGACGATTAAATTTGAATTTTGAGATTTTCTCACAGATGTGCTATAGTTTTTTTTTTTAATTTATTCTCCATCGTCCAAAAGACTTTCGAAGAGGATCGCAAGTGGTTTTGCTTGAAACCGGTAATGTTATTATCGTCAGTTCCCACGTTTTTCCAGTTTGATTAATTCGTTTTTCATTAGAAGAGTTATCGGGCAACTTCGTCTTTCCTCGTCCGGCGCTGTCCCGGGCACAATTTTCATTTTATTGTACATGTACAGCTGAAGCGAAGAGTGATACAAAAAAAGCAAAAACTCCAGAATGGAAAAACCCTCACGAAAAACTAACGGTAACCTTGAAGGTTATATAAAAACAAGCCAAGGTGTTGTCCCGAACCGAAACCGAAATTGCATGCTTTAATTTTTTTATACGTTATTGACCTAAGATGCGTTATTAACTTTTTTTTTAAGGGGGGCATACCCCCGTCACTCTCCCTCCTAATGAGAGAGAGGACACCGCCCAACCCCCAGCCTGGACAAATCCAGCGGCTATAGGGGTGTGCATTCTCATATAACTATACCTACTTATAAGCTAAGCACGTTTACGTTTCGGCAGAGCTGATCCCGCCATTTTTTTTGCAATATTAGAGATAGTCATATAAGATTTTTAATGTGATCTTATTCTTAATGATGGTGGTGTTATGAGCCTTGAGAATAAATTGTAACAAGATCTAAAAAATAAACTTGTATCACTGAAGCCGATAGTAGTAATAACAAAAATACGGATTATAGGATGATTGTTTGGATTGTAATCGAGAGAGTCGGCAAAAAGATTGTCGATATATCTATATCTTGATCTTCAGGGAAAATTAAGAAATTGTAGATTTGCGAAACACAAAGACAAACGTATGAACTCACCTAACACTTTCGTCACTACCCAAGAAATTAGAATAAATAAAATGTACTTAAACGTCAACTTTTGTTCGTCTTTTTTCGTCCGGAGCTGTCCCGGACACAATTTTTATTTTATTTTGCATAATCCAGACAGACTTCCTACAGAGTAATTTTGTCCACTTTGGATCAACACATCGAATACCATGGGTGGACCTGTTCAAGTGGGTAACTCTCAGTTTGTAAATTGTGACTCGGAGGAGAGCACAATACACCTGTAGATTTTCGTGGGCGGTTCGAGACACAGGGTTAAACTTTTCTTGTGACTTTATAATATTCCAGTCATTATTTACCAGCGCTTATTAATAAAATGTATGCACTCGGGTCGGGCAAATCGGGCGACCCGCGCGAGGAGGAATAACCCTCGAAGCAGGGTGGATCAGTCAAAGATCGCCCAGGGCTTAACCACCTCCGAAACACAGTTACTTTTTAAAAGGTAAGCGAAAGCTCCTGCGTGCTGCTAAACATTTTATGGCATCGCATCGGATAATAAAAACCCGAAGATAACATGTTTGGTTGCAAAAATGTTAATACATTAAAATCGTGATCCGAATACATAATGATTTTTAACATTTTCTTTATTCTTTTCACCAAACTGGTCACATGATGATAACGTCAATATCGTAACTTCACTTTGGTTATTTTGTTTTGCCGAGTATATACACGTATTTTCACAAATGCATTATCACCAATTTCTAAAAAAAATATATTTTTTTAAATATTTTTTAAATATCCAAACAATTAGAAAAGTCACCGGTCGTAGTTTTGTATACATCCCGTGATCCGCCCTTGAAGATGAAAGTTAAAATTTCGAAAGCTATCTCAGACTGTTAAATTTGTACTTAAAATAATATTTAATTTTTCGTTCACGGCACTTACGTTCTTAGATCGTGTCCTTCAATCTCCACTTCAATTTGTGATTAAGATATTTATGTATATAATTTAAATATTTCAATAATTTATTTTGTTTTCGTACCAGTTAACTGTAGCACCGCACTTCCGGCGTTCTGTACCCCTCATGGTGCTTAGGTACTATGCGAGAGGCACGTCCGGTACCCCGGGATCGAAATTTTCAAGCTCCTGCACCGCGATTCGAACCCGGGACCGCCGAGCCACAGGCAGTCGCAATACCAGACTGGGCTAAGACACGATTCGTTTTAGTTTATTTTCATTGCTCTCGTTATCGTCATTATTGATCTCGTCCTGAGTTTCGTTCATTTTGTTATATTTTTTTAATGAGCCTACCCAAACTTCTTTTGGATGGATTTTAAGGGATTACAGGTCCAAAAAAAAAATTATAATTTTCTTTCAAATTTATTCATCACACTTTAAAATTTGAAATAAATAGTTTTATTCGGGTTTTCTAACAGTTATTTTTAAACAGAGCCTTAATTATTTTCATACATTTACTTATTAATGCCGTAATTAAAACAGCTATCGATTCTTAAAGTAAAGGTGATTTGTTATAGGATCCCGCGTATTAGTATCGTAAAACAGACAAGAATAAGCGCACCAGTGGCATCCTTTTGTGGTAACACCCGCACTGTAAACACCGTCCCACAGATCATCCGCACCTCCAACCGCCAGACCATTAATCTTTTAGTTTTAATTAATATTGACCATGACCGGGGGTTAAAGCCGTGGATCTCAGAGACACAATGTGATTTATGGGTCTCCTGACGTTAACTTATTGTGTTTATATATTTCCTTCCCACCAGGATTCGAACGCAGAATCTCTGGATTACGAGGTAATTGCTGGACTGCATTAAATTATCTAGAATTTATTAAATTAAATTATCTAAATTATCTTGATAGAAAAGTTTTTGTGAAAGTACCTGAGTGCCCGACTACAAACAGAGGTATTTCAACATGCGCGCGTACTTTTCACCTAATACTGTTTCTACTGGATTAATTGAATTTGAATGAGATCAGAGCCAAGCCGGAATTAATAAAGGACCATCCTCCTAAGAGGAGGAAACTGTAGATGACATCCGGATGACTCAAAGTCCAACCCCTGTACATGACATTGTAGGCAGCCGATGCAGGGTACTCGTAGGGAAGAATTTTGAGCAGAACGCGGAACCAGGGTGGTGATGCTTGGGTAGGATAGAACACACCTGAAAATAGTAAATGAGAATTTTTTTAAATTCACGGTAGTGTATTTCACTACAGGAGTTTATGTACCCCTCTTGGTGCATAGGCACTATTCGCTAATAATTGTGAGAATGCTCGACTCAACAATTGCCAATCAATCATCATTTTTGGAGTTTCATTACAATCACCTTTCAAAACATTAAATAAACAGGCGACAACTTAATTTATCGAAATTACCTCTAATCATATAAACATGTAAGTTTGTGTAGTACTGCACTAGCAGAAAAAGGGCAAACAATCAAAGGTAGTCAGGTTATACACTGATAGTCATAAAAACCACCTCCTCTATAAATATCGGTAGGTAAAGTCTCCTCCTGATCGAAACCTACGTTTTATAAACATAGTAAGATTTTTCCTATCTAGTGAAATAAACGAGATTTTTGCATTATTTAAAATTGAATAGAATAGAATAATACTAATTATAAAATTTCGTTCCAGCGCATTGGGATTTTAAATAGTAAAGATGAAGTCGATAGTATAGTAATAACAAAAATGTAAAATGATTGATAGACTGCAATCGAGAGTCGGGATCAAGATCGTCTATAAAAACCAACTTTTTCAGGAGATAAATAAATTGCAGATTTGCAAAGCACATGTTTGTCTTTGTGTTTCACAAATCTGCAATTTGTCTGCAAAACAAAATCTGTAAACGTTGTTTATTGACGATCTTGTTGCCGAATCTCGATTGCAGTCTATCATTGTATATACTCTGTATTTATTGTTTAAGAAGTATGTCTTATGTATTGCAATTAAGATTTGTTTTATTTATGCGAATAGTTATATATTTTTTTAAATAGGGTTATTATCTTCATGATCATGTATAGTGATATATTATCGTTATTTGGTAATTTGTATAATATGCCAAAACAAATGATTCGTGTAACAAATTATTCGTCACTAGAATAATTGTACTTACCACCAAACACAATTGAAAGGAACACGAAGCAATAGGCGTACACAAACACAGTCGTGATATCCTTGAAGGCGATGCTCCAAAATATACCTACGGATTGCACAAAATTGAAACCGGCAATATATTATGTCCAGTGCGTGAAAAACAAAGACATTATAAATAATCACTTAATCATAAACAAAATTCACAAAGTTAAATGTAATCCAAAACAATATTTTCGGTAATGTATAATTTTTGAAAGTGGCAGGTAGTGATAAATCATAGTGTATATAACGTTTATATTTTCAGGAATCACAATTCTTATTCTACCTTGCGTGGTGCCCACCACAGCTGAAGCATAGACCAGCATGAACAACAATGGAACCGATCCGACCATGGGCGTGTCAAACACGACAAGACAAATGACCAGTACGATTATACACTGGACGACTATTACACAGAACTGAACGAAGAAAAGGCCAATAAGAGTCTCCACTGCTGTTATTCCTACGTCCGAAAACATAAAACGAAAAATAAAATGAAAGCCACCAATACGGTTGACCACCATCAAAAGCAACTGAATCAAAACATCAATTTTTTTATATAATGTTATTAGTGACAATTAATCTAGTGCGTGTCACACATCATTTTATACGGGTAGTTCAGATTTTTTGTTTTATTTGACGTTTTTTTATTACTCACCAGATGAAAAACATCTCTCCAAGTAGCCCCTCTGTTTGTCAGATAAAAGGCTCAATAGACATCCTGCTATTTGTATCAAATATGGTATTCTGTTTGTAATTAAAGATCACATCCGATTAATGTATGTTATATTTAGCAACTTTAGCAAATTGCCGATAAGTGTGTGTTGAAGTGTTTCAAAAAGTTGGAGTAAATTTACGTACACGATAACCAAAGAAGGGATAAAAAATGTAAAACTCCGTTGCTCCAACCATCTTTGAGTGTTTTTATCAATCTATTAAATACAAATGAGGAACACTTTGATGCTCTGTTTTACTGCAAATAAATTTTAATAGGACCGTAATATGTTATTAAATACAGATAATTTCTGAATATATTCAAATACATCGAATATCTCAGCGCTCGACTCTTAACTTTAAGTGAAATGTTATCAATGTAGTAGTCTGTATATATTTTTTAAATTTCAAACTGTTTAAATATGCAAAGTGACTAATATGTAAATATGAAGTTAAATATGCAACAAATTAGAATATTATATTTTAAAAATAAGGACAAATACATGCGTATCAGCATTACTTTTTAATTTAAAAACAAAAACATTCCTTACCGAAATTGGAGCGAATATTGGTGACGATTGGTATCCCATCTGTACAAACATTTCATTGGAATAATTGTAGAAGGAAAAGGTCAACTGCATTGCCAAAAGTTTTGAAGTCATTTCTAAAAGTATTTACAGAAAAGAAACAGAACATTCAACAATTAAAATAATATATCGTCACCAGTACCATGGAAGATTACAGGCAGCGCCTTAAAATCTAACTATGCCCCGCAGAAATCAAATACAGAGTATACTTAAAAATGATAATTGTCGTCTTTGCTTATAGGCAGAAGAACAATAGAACAAACCCAGGGCACACTGGGATTAAACGACGGCATTCCGAGTCTTGTCAACTCGGCTGTCGTTGTTTAATTCCTGTGTGTCTGTGTTCCTATATTAATTTATTAATTTGCTTACATTCTATATTGTTTGAGTCTTATTAAATGCAGCAGGAGTGGAACTTTCAAATCTTGTCCTCTACTTACGTGAACTATCGGAAGTAATGACGATTTGGTTTCCGTTTATCGCTGAAAATTGCACATCACCCAGCACACCGTCGCTGGCTCTGATTAATAAATGTTAATAATTTTATGAACACTAATTAATATTAAAGAAATTTATACACAGAAAAAATTCGTCAGTCATAATTGAATGTATCGTTTGGATGTCCTTTAAACTTACGCGTTTTCCATTGCCAGAGAAAAGTTTTTGGACACGTAAATAAACGCCGATATCTTGCCAAGAGTAACTGCTTCGTACCCGCAGTTGAAAGTTGAATAATATATCTTGAAAACAAATTTTTAAATGATTTTAAATGAAATGGTGAAAGATAAAAGACTATAATTTATGGACAATTTCCTTTTAGTAAAAAATGTTGCGCCAGTCAATCTTCGTGAATCATAAAATAAATTACATTTAATTTAAATATTTCAAACAATAAAGGAGTGGCAGGGTCTGTAAAAAAACCGGTTAACCGAATAATTTTATGTATTTATATTCACCTTTTCAAATGATGGGTTCAAATTCTTCAAATACTCGTTCCCCCATAAGCCATCATCATCGTTGAAAACACCGATTGTCGTGTTGTTCAGCACATACGTGAAGGCCAAGCCTCCAAGTAACAGTATAAATCCTGGCAAACCGCAAATGAACACCAGGGAACTTAGTGGAATAAAGATAAGGATTTTTAAATAATTATTATTTGAGTGATAACAGACATTTTTGAAAATTAGAGTACGTCTATCGGTTTGAATGATAAATTCTTTCAATATCTTTGAGTGATTGGATATTGGGGTTCAAATTACAATTATGGGAGTACCTTTTTTACGCCAGAATTCCCTTGCAATTCTTGCAAATTAAGTTCACCCACCCATACTTGGATTCGAGCCCAGTAATTGACGAATTGAATTTCCCTTCACTTGATCACATAATTAAGGCTCGGAAAATTACCCCGGGAATCTGATGAAGCCAATGACGTTCTTTGAGACAATGGCCCAGAGTCTCTTTGGCTGTGGCACACGAACATGATCAAAAAAGTTGTCACCCAGAGCGCGCGCAACAAGAGTCTTTTTGAAACGGAAGTTGTTCTCAACGTCTGTCAATGGTAGCTGACCACTTTCGATAAGATCATCCGATAGGTGGCATCGGTTGTTGACTAGGTTATTGCATTCACCCGCCGCCAGGGGTGCAATGTCGTTGACACACGCGCTCAGAAAAACGTCCTCCAAAGTGTTGCACGCAAATTTGGCCATCAGAGCATCGGGCGATGCTTCGACCAATAGGCGTCCACCTCGCATCATTCCGACCTATCAAAAATCAGCAAAAGTAGAGATAATTTAATATATTGCACAATTATTCTTAATATTTCAATTTTACAATACTCGTTTTATTACTGCTCAATAACACATTGTTTTCACAAATATAAAAGATCCATTTTTTTAAAACAAACGAGTCGTTTTCAATCTTCTTGATTTAAATTAAATTATTAGTGTACGCGCATTAGAATCAGTTTAGATATGATTTTAAAATGTCTTCTTGTTGAACGTTTTCTTATTCAGAAATATATATTTCGCCATTACAAGTTAATATTTTGTGTTGGGGTAATTACCTTGGGATTTGCTCACACTAGCACAATTTTTTTGACATGTCAGAAATTATTTTTCTCATGTAAACTCTCAAATATTGTATTTAAATCATAATATTTTGGGGCTTCTTCGCTGCATGTTTTTACTGGTGGATCCAAGGTCATTCGCTAACCTTGATATTGCAGTATACAAAATAACAAACTCAACTTGCTGTTTAACAATAGAAGAACATCTGTATTATATTCAAAAAAAAATTGGGGGTTGAGCCCGGGACAGACCGGAAGAAGAATATAATTATTGTATTTGAGAGTTTCTCGCCGACTGTTCGTCTGTTTTTCATCCGGTCTGTCCCGGGCTCAACCCCCATTTTTTTTTATTCAACTTACTGTGTTGACATTCCTCGCTTCCTCGATAAAGTGCGTGCTCAGTATGATCGTGACGTTCTCGTTTGTGACAATGTCTTCAAGATACTTCCACATCCTAAAATTTAAATATTCAGCATAAATACATAAACAAAGAAATAACACATTTTTACGTGGCATACCAAGATAGTTAAGAAATCGTCATTCCTCATCATGCCATTACATAGTGACTCACTTTTACAATTTATGTCTGACGTTCACTATATTGAGCACCAAGATTAACTATTTAAATAAATAAAAGAGTATGAATTATGAAACACTAAAAACCTTGCCTAGCCCAGGTATAGTGAGCACCAGTCATCAGTGTCAAAGATAATTTCGGTACACGTTCAACATGAACACACCCATAACATCACAAATCACAGCTATACCAACTCTGAGTGAACACTGAGCACCAAAGACAAAAACTTGCATTGCTTATAACCAGTCAAAAATCTGAGTTCTGGTACCATAACCATCCGTAATCGCTAGCAATCTTTGATTAGTAACTCTTAGTAAAAAAAAAGCCTCGCTAAACCCCCAAAAAACTAGTTCTAGTCTAGTTGTTGAAGGTCATGGGTGAGACGGACAGACTCTAATTCAAAGAATGTCGTCTCACACATGTTGTGCAAAATTAATGTCGTTCCTAGCACAAAAAACTGATACTTCACGACATTGGGAAAATATAGTCATGATTATTAGTTCTCCTAATACTGTAGTCCTGATTTTAGAATCGGTTGCTAAAGTGACAGGAACATGAAGTGAAGGACACGTCAGTTTTCCGGTTATCCAAATTGCGTGATGCGCCCTAGTACTCTGTAAACCAAGGACTTTTCCTTTCGGCTTCTTGCCAAGAGAATTAGGCATCAGAATCATAATTGGGAGTTTAGTTTTTAATTAGGGTTGAGCGCTTGCATCAAATAGAATTGGTCGTGCAACGGCCAAGTTTTAAGCTCTTATATCTGCTTTGGAAATTCTGAAGAGCTAACAGGCGATTACTTTTTTGTCATACGCGTATTATAACTTTTGTTTTTGGAATGATTAGCCGAAATGATTTTCTATAATTCTATGGTGAAAAGGCACCTTTTAATACCCTGTCTATCAATTATTGGTGAAATACATACGTTGTAAATGATTAAAAAAAATTGTAACTCCACGTTTTAATATCAAGTCTGTTGGCGCAGGCATAGCAGTCGAATAATATGAATTGCACTACTACAACAGTATGGGCGCTGCACTTCATTACTGGGTGAAGTTCATGTAGTCATTTGTAGCCCTTTAACCACAGAAAATCCTGTAGTGCAGTGACTACAGTGACAGTTAACTATAAAAGAACGGTAATTACGAGACAGATACGGTTTGCCGATCCGTACTTTTTTTTGTCAGCCATCCCAAAACTGGTGGGTCGTGAAATTTTAAAGATAATTTTTTTAAATACGTTTTGTACGTTTGTTTTATAACTGCTTACGTTTTGGAGAAATTCTTTGTATAAAATTAATTGTATGGCAGGATGTGGGTTTTTGAAAATAAATTTCCCGGTTAAAGGGTTAAAAGATGACTGCAGATTAGAGCTTTTTTTTCTTTCTTTTCAACTGTAAATAAGCGAGTACGTACCGGGGACAGTCACACAATAATTCGGCATCACAATTAAAAAAATTACATCAATAACTTTTTTGCTTAATGCTCAGATGAGGGATTTGTGGAGAAAGTAAACCTCAATTTTGAGCGTTTTCCGAAATTGTTTAATTCTTTTGACGAATAAGCGTACATTATGGCCGACGCGCAGAAATATGAGACTTCATAATGGGCCACATATTGACGTGACATGAAAATTGGATAATTATCTTATGGTCCAACCACGGCTCATGATGTCTCGGAGCCCACTGACGTCTGACGTGTCCTTCTAATGCCTAATATTATTACAATATATTTTTTTTTTTTTTTTTAGTTTCCATCAACTGTAGTCAACCGCACTACAGGCTTACGTCCCCCTCATGGTGC
>JAQGBY010003794.1:0-18215 GCA_034698785.1 Mycogona germanica | reverse complement strand
GGTCTCGGTCGGGAATCGAACCCGCGATCTCGGGAATAACAGCTCGACACGCTAACCATTACACCACCGAGACCCCTGAAAGTTAACGGGCCAAAAGGCTGGGTGCACATTTGGTCTTTCTCAAAATCAAAATCAACTCCTGAGAAAATCAAGTTCTAATAGAGGATTTCTGAGAACCTTATTTTCGTCATCACCAAGTTGATGATCAAATACTGAATTTGACCGGGGGAAAAAATTCGTAAAATGATTATCGTCTGCATCGATAATATCGAGCCACCCGATTATGTCGATTTTATAATATGATCGATTCGGCGATTTTTGGTAATATAGAGATTATAAGTGCTAGATACGATGATAAATGTGCTATTGGATGATGGTTACCGTGATGGGCGCGGCCATTTTGTGGAGTGCCAATTACAGTGAAATACAATTTTAATTCTATTTGCATACATTTCATTGAGTGGCTACGCACAGTCGCAGACTCCGTCGTTATCCGCCAAAAATATATTTCCAATTAAATGTAAATAAATGTAGTAGAATTGTGAGTTTCATAGATTATGATTGAGTTTAGCGAGGTACTTGAATGTCATTTTTGCAACTATTAGGCCAATTGTATTTGAGTGAAACAGCTGAATCATGATTGTGCCTTTTTCGTGGGCGCAGTGATTCTCAAATACTGAAATTGGGGACTCGGAGGCGACCCGAAATCGAAGTGGATTCCTCAACTTGATATTTCAGTCAAACTCATGACGAAAATGCACTTTTCTCTCAAAACCATCGATTGAGTGGAATTGTGCGCATGCGCAGGTGACGTAATTTGATGTTGAGAATCAAATTTGAAAGATCAAAATGTGGCCCCTGGATAATTTTCTGGAACATGGATGAAGGATTCACGAGTTCCGTGATGACCTTCGCGACCTTTTTTTGGGTAGCTCTGCCTCCGCGCTCACCATAAACGTAGTTTCATTCAACGATCGATAGATGACACCATCTAACGAGCATTTAATGAAACCAATTGTACTCTGTGGACACAAGGTCATCAAAGCGTGCGTCAAAATAGCCACACTGGCTACAGAAAGTTGTCGTACAGTCGTCGTTGGTGAGCTGAAACCAAGCAGTCTATTCGTGTCACCGACTTTCAAAGTGCAGCCCAGAGTTTATGACATTTGGCGTTGTTGCGCCAAATGTGTGATGCGGCGGCAGCGGCAAGGGCTGGCCCGGCCCACCCGCACCGCTCCAGCACTTAGTTTTAATTAAATGAAGACGTGACATTAAACGTCGCATCTCGTTAGAGCATCCCGTCCAATTGCGCCGGAGAACCGAGGGGTTATGTGTGGGGTGAAGGGGTGAAATGGCGGGGGTGGGGGCGGCGCAACAAAGGGCGAATCTATCTGACAAGGGCACACACAGTCTCGGTCGATTACGTGGACCGGAAAGAAAATGTCACGGATTTATTGGTTGAAAGGCCAGTCGGCGATTTCGTATTTCTCTGTACGGTGACGTCACCGTGATGCTGAGGGCGCGCTGGCAAGTCAGACGGGCCCTCAATGACACCGCACATTGCCACTCTAAGTTTGGGGTATCTCGTTGGAATAATACGTGTTCTCCACCTTATGTTCAATAAATATGCTAACAGCGGACAACCGCTGAACCACCGACAGACGAGAAGAACTTCGCCAGATGGCGCAAGTGTCGCACTAATTGGAATACATCAATTTGCATGAGCTCGAGTTGGGCGCGGCCCGAAAAACGGATTACGACATGACCATAAATAAAGCAAACGCGACAGCTGACAAAGAGAGTCTAGAACACGAAAAAAGGGGGCACGGAAATGGGTGGACGCATTGTCCACGGCACATGACCAATTAACCAATTATAATCGCGGAGAAAATATGTCAAAAATCTCACCGACGATGGACCGACCCACTTAACAAATATGGCCGCCTCTGGCCGACCAAACGGAACCAATTGGGCGAAAGAATTTTGACTGAGCTTTAAAAACGAGTCAGGTTTTTTAAAAGACGAGAGTGTGGTCCAGTCTTGATATTCTTTCACTTATGACGTTTAAAGCCTTTGTTGCGTCTGGGGAGAATCCCTGCGCTGGCTCTCCATTATTCGATCGGTTGGGGAAATTGTGAAGACAGGTTCCTACTAGGTGTAAAAGAAAGGGACATACTAAAATGGTTCAGGAGTTGCATTGTAGATGTGACTCGTACTTCAACTCCTATTTTCCCAGAGTGTGTCGACAGTGGAATAGCCTAAATGAGCCTGTTAGGATAGGACAACCACACCTTTGTTCTTAACTGGTCGTTCGACCCCCGCCGTTCATATTGTAATTATAATCCCGGGGTACTGGGGGGAAAAACTTCTGTAGAAAAATTATAAAAATAATGTAACAGTTTGACAATTTGACTGCAATCAAATTTTTTTGATTGCAGTCCAACTACCTTTTATCAATACTCCAATACCAGACATTTACCTAGTGTGTTTCCAAGATGAGCCAAAAGCGCATACAATTTTGACACTTAAAAATTCAATTATTGTGTAAAATAAGTCGAGATTGCCAATTTTATGCGGCAGGGGTTCAACATAATAGGAGTGAAATATTGAGACATTATAACAGTTAAAACTGCGCGAAAAACCCTCTTTAAACCCTACCTTTCAAATCTGGTGATTTCTGAGAAAAAATCTTAAATCTATATAGGCACAACAGAGGAAAACGAATTTTAGGGTGGTCAAGTTGGCTTCAACAAGGGTCGGCCAAGCAACGTGACGTAGCAACCCACCCCATTAACATTTTTAATTTTCCCCAGAGTTGTATTTGTGAAAATAAAGCAGGTGGTGGGGGGGGGGGGGAAATCTAGTGTCCCCCCCTTTGAAACTTGCCATCAAACCATTCTAATTTTTCAATGGGAATTGTGTCCGGGACAGACCGGATGAAAAAGACGGACGAGAGTTGGTGATAACTAGTTTAGTAACTAGAAAACCGTGGGAACTGATGCTACAGCTAAAAACGATGACGATTCATATCTAACAAATTGACCACATCGTTTTAGCTGTAACGTCAGTTCAGGTCGTTATATTGAAAATATTATTCCGGTAATAGTATGTGTATAGTGTATGTTGTGTGTTTGGTTGGAACTGTGATCTGGTTTGCTTGGTTGTCTCGTGAAATCGACGACGTCATGCTTTTGATGTGGAGACGCCATTTTTTAAGTTTGAAGCGAAAGGGAGATATCTAAAAAATTTGGTAAGCGATATTTTATTATGTTTTATTAAAAATAGATATCCGTCGCTTCGTCACTAGCGAATTATGGTGGTGTACTAACTGTATGTTGATTTTTTTGAAATTTCATTGGTCCGTTCGAAAGATAGTCTCCGGACACGAAAATCGAAATCTCTGTTTTATAATAGAGGAAGTATAATATTATGCTTAAAGCTGCAACGTTAGTAATCATTTGATGCGTCGAAATTATGCACAAATGAGAAATGTCAATTTAATTATTATATGAAATTGCGTGTAGCGCAAACATTTTGAAACTGAAACTGACATTCAAAGCTGGGGGGTCGACCAAAACACAATAGCAGGGGGTCGAACATTGAGCATCCAACCCCCCCCCCCCCAACAGATACAACCCTGGAATTTGCATTCAGAATATTAATCAACACCTCCCGCCGGTCTCCATTCGCCACGGTTCTATCAATCCCCTGGAGGAAGTCGAGGGTAGCCCCGAAGCGAAACGATGGTAATTTGCATATCCTGGCTGTCCTGGTGACGCTAGGCTAGAAATCCGCCCACAATTTTTGTAACCGTGGGCGGGAGACGTCGTAAAACAAATATAGATGGCGCTCGAGGAGACTTAAGACGATACGCCCAACCACCAATCACTCGCCCCAAATTTCTTCGGCTATTTGTTAACGGCCTGCCTTAAAATGCGTCCTTCAACCCAAGAAGAACTGACGGTACAGCTGACACGTGTGACACATTCAGACACCACATTTCACCGAAACCGGATTATCCCGAACCCCTTATGGGCTGTCCCGTTTCGTCGTCTAGATTCTGAACTGACATCCATCCCCTCACCAAGAATTCCACTCAAATTGCCACCTGGGGGCGATTAATGGCCAATGGGAACGCGTATGTGACGTCAATTGGGGATAAGAAGCCTGGGATTAAGGACGAGTTATTTGCCATTGAGACAGTGGCAATAAATTCGAATTTCGAGGGGCAAAAGCGACACCTCAAAAAATACTCAGACACATTTTCCCCCTCCCTCACCTCCACAACCATTACACGAGTTCATAACAATTTCTTTTACACTTGACGTCGACATCGACATACGTCACACCCATTTTGTGGACACATCTTCAGAGCCATAAACACTCATCCTTCGGGTCATTTTTGTCTCCTGGGTATGGTTTCCCGACGAATCTTCGGCACCCTGTGATTGGCTGATAAAGACGCGACGAAGATTTTTCTTCACGCCGAAGATTCGTCGGGAAACCATACCCAGATCCACAACTCCACAAATATTTTTGCATTTCCGATGTAACGCTTCACTTAAATTGTGCTTGGATTGGAGTATATTAGCAGATGACGGATAACATAAGACTCATAGCACTGAAAGTTAAACGCGACCCTCTCCAACACATTTGAAATTCAAGTGCACATTTGACATTCGAGAATTGTCGAAACAGAGGCTCCCTGCTTTTGGTCTCAGCGCCCTGCTCTTCAAGGTGGTGAAAAAAGGATTGCACATTTTGAATTGTGTTATTCTCTCGGGAATCTGTGGTCGGGGTCAAGGGGTCACCGGACCCACAATCGACCCGGGTTTAGCGATCGCCCGATGAGTGGTGGATGCGCATGCGCAAAAATAATGGAGTTCGTTAATTGTTGGGTTGGTGGATTCGGGGAAATGGCGCAATCATAATAACCTTGTTGACAGCCGAGCCACTGCTCTTTGCAACAGAGAGGTGCCGTTGCGTGTAGAACGGAAGTGAGTTCTTAAAACAGGAGCTCGTCAAGGCAACACGAAATTCAAAGAGATGGACAACTAGAAAGCGGGAATCGGGCTTCAACCTCTGTACTACCCCCGAAGCCAGCAGCTCCTTCAACGGGCGAGGGAGAGCGAGTCCTGGGAATCGTCCCATCGTCATCTTCATCAGGTCTATCCACCTCAGCGCCTTCCTCGTCGTCTCCCAATTTGTAAACTGTAATTGACTCTCCGTGGCCAAGCAGCGAGGTAGACTAGTAGAATTGCGCCAGACGAGCCACCAGGGAGCGCTCGTGTCAATTCAGGAAAGCGGCGCGCTTGATTGGGGGGTTGGCAATCAACGAAAACAGGCAGTCGAAAGCGAAACTGCGCACACAAGACACCATGGGACAGATAAATTGGAAGTTCTCACGCGTCTGGATCACCTCCAAACGAGCAAACTCAGACGCTTCTAGGCTTGTAGAATCTCACGGAAACTGGCGTCTACGGGAACAAGTCAAAGCTAGGACAACAAGTGTGACGTCATTTGACGTGCGACTACATTGTCCACTCACTCACTCACCAGTTCCCCCGGACCGAAAAGTCTAACTTTATATACTCCAACAATCTTGTTTCGGTGTTCTTAAACGGTTTTGGCGATCGGCCACGAGTTGGAGCTGGAAAGCAATCCCGATTAAGAGTATCCGGGAACTCTGTTTTAATTGCGGATCATTGGGAAAATTTTACTGTCCATTCAGGCTGAATGGTAAACAATGACATTTAAATATTAATGGGGCGTGAACGCGCGATTTGAATTATAGGCGGGGGCGGCCCCCACACAAGTAGTTAGCCAACAGCCGCCAACGATAGAAACAATTGTAAACATCTGTGAAAAAATCTAGACTCTTAAAAGATTCATTAGAAATGATGAAGTATTGTTTTTAAATACCTAGGCTATGTTTGAATTCCGAGATCCCACGCAATGAAACGCATTGGATCGAACTTGCCCCACCACACGTCGTGCCTTTGGTGAAGAAATTAAATTCGTCATGAAATTTGCTGAAATTTCAACGCATTTTGATAAGAACATATCGATGTCACGTTGACAATTTCCGGTTTCGAAAGTCACAAATGTTTCAACAAGACGGGGCCAAAGGCCAGGATTCAAAAGTCAAATTACAGAAATTTAAGTTTCAATCGTTCTAGACATTTAACAGACAACAGGTTTGAGAACCATTGCTCCTAGCACGATTGCTCACAAAGCCTGTACCGCCATCTAGTGGCCAGAACAGACAACATGGTCTGGATATGGTTCGGCGCACAAATTTGAAATCGACCAGCGGATGTTGTTGACGGATAAATTCGTTCACGAGATCACGGGTTCGATTCCCAGATGCATCTCATATTTTTTTACACACTTAAGATAAAATACAATCACGAAGGATCGCAAATCTTTGCTTAGGACACTGTGTCACTTGACAGGGCTAAAAGGACACAAGACCAGAGAGGAATGCCAATACGAGACCTTCGTATTTGGGTCAAGAGACGAGACGAGACTTAACCTCACTTCCGGATATCACGGACAAGCCGCAAATGATATTCATTTTCAGCGGACAGGCGGAGACCCAAATGTAATTCCGCTTTTCTTGGATGTCAAGAATTGAAGATGACAAGACCAGGTTCATCCCATATAAGACAAATCCTATACTTGAGGACACAAGAGACGAGACCCCTAGCACCGAAAGTTGGTACTCAGCTGAACAGCCAATCTACTCGCTCCACCTCTTTGTCCACCTGTTGCACATCCAAGAAACAAATCTACTCCGGGCACCTCGTTGGCCACCCTGCTGCATAATGCATGAGAGAAGTTGGGGTTGTTTCTTTCTTTTGGCCAGTCGTTCGGCGGCCTCCATGTTGCACCTGCGAACAGTCACGTCCAGTCGTGGCACCAAATGAAACGAGTGAGCTCGATAGTCAAGTGCCCAAACAAGACGCGAGAGAAACCTGTATTTCTCATTGGCGGCGTGAATTTGGAACACATGCACTGGAAATCGAGGCGACTCGAACATGTTGTCCAAATACGTCATTTGGTTTCGGGCATCTTGCATCACGGGCCACACAAAAAACAAGCTGGCATGGGTCCATATAAACACCCTACGATAGCTCACGAACGGCGTAACACACGCAACTTATTGCAGCTCCTTAACCCTTTAACCGGGGAATTGATTTTTAAGAACCCACATTCTGTCGTACAATTAATTTTATATTAAACATTTATTCTCCAAAACTTAAAGTTACAAAATAAACGTAACAAAACGTATTTTTTTTTAATTATTTTTAAAATCTCACCAGTTTTGGGCTAGCTGACAAAAGTGCGGATCGGCAAACCGTGTGAACTCGGCCTTTCCGGTGTGTTAGTGAGATAGGAATATAATAAACAAAACTATCACAATATTTCGAATCATTCTAGTCTCTACAGCTAGACAAGCATATCTCACTGAACGCAAGTGGCAAGAAACTTTGAAGTTTTAATGGAAGTGAGAGAAAACGGAAGTTTGAAGAAACAAGAAACAAACCGGAAACCACTTTACGACAAAAAATATCACTACAATAATGGATTCTGAACAGGCAAGTGTCGTTTTCAAACGAAACTTCAGTCGCCTGTACGATATTGGGCACACGTTACAGAGTCTTATCTAGGTCAGAGGTCTATTCTAGGCAACATTTTGATTCCAAGTCTCCGCCAATCGCAGTGAACACAACACACACACGAATTTCCAAGTCTCTGGCCACCTGGGACAGGTAACCGGCCTCCACTCCGAGCAGAACACCTCGACCATAAAAAATACCAACTGAGCGCATTTTTGAATACGGAATTTTCTCTTTCCCGCATTCCAAAGAAAGGGTGAAATTTGCATGGAAGGGGAGACGGAGGGGGGGGGGGGGGAGGTACCGAAACGAGTTCTTTTTTCATTCTTGTCTTCTATGTCACGAATACTGAACACGTTACCTGTGTTCCCCCCAACGAGGCCCTCCTTTCCCCGGCAGCCAATCCGGGGACGCAGAAATGGAAAGCTGTTCAACAACCCCTTCAGCCATTACAATGGCGGTTTCCGTGTGAATATTCAAATCAAGCAGTTCGGCAATTTAGAAAGAAGGTAAAAAGAAGTTGGCCACAGCAGGTTTGGTAGGAAAGAAAACTAGTCTCGAGCAATTGACGACCACCCCAAAAAACCTCTTATTTTGAACTCCAGAACTTTTGAAAATTCAGACGAACCCAGAGAACATTTCATGTTTTACTCCCGAGAAAACGTAATTTAGTTTTTGGTCAAAAACACCGAGTTAAAAATCTCCACTGTGGTTTATCAATTTCCATGCATGCGCTCATTAAACCCAAACAAGACGTCATTTCCGTGGTGCAAACCGTGGAAAGTTTTCAGTGTAAATGTGATTAGTTGGAACTGCCAAATGGCAATCAAACGAATGAACTCGAATCAAAATGACGTCATGGTTGATCTTTGCGCATGCGCATCTCTTAAATGAGGACACTTGCAAAGTCATTTTGCTTGTTGAATGCAGTACAGCACTACAGGTACAATACAAATTTCAATCAAATCTGTCAAAAGATTTGGTATTTTGTGACGACATTCCATTTTATTGATTTAAGAAAAATGCCTTTAACGAAATCATATAATATAAAGTAACTAGCTGACCCGGGGGCCACGCCTTGCTGTGGCTTCCGGTTAAATGGAAAAGAGGCAGGCTAAAACCAGTTTTTCTCGAATTTTTCCATTTTCCGGGCAACTTTTTCCATAGTTTTCCCCCGCAAGAACCGAAACGGTAGAGAATTTCGCAGGTCACACTGCCTCGTACACCCAATTTTCCCTTTTCCCCGGGAACGTAGTTCAGTAGACGTCCGCTAGAGGCAGGCTAAAACCAATTTATCCCGAAAAAAAAACCAAATATATCAGGGCAATTTTTTCCATTTTTGTTACCATAACAAAGTGACCGGGACTATGACCACTGTTTAAAAAAAAATCATCGAAATCGGTCCAGTAGTTTTCGAGTCTATCAAGGACATACAAACATACATTCATTTATATATATATATATATAGAAGATACTTCAGTAAAGCAGATTCTACGTCATCAGGCGCTGACCCTTGGAATGCGACAAGTTGCTAAATGACCGCGGGTTTGACATCACAGCTGCGTTACACATTGGAAAACCCAAACATTCTGTATTTTGTAAGTTTCGAATGGCGCCAGCGTCGGTCTTCGCGCATGCGCAACTCATACATTAAGACACTTGAAGTGAACTGGTGAATAGTCATTCTGTAAACAACATTTGTGTCAAATTTCAATGGAATCGATTCAAGATTTACGATTTTATAGCGACATTTTTGAAAGGTTGGTTTTTCCATTGAACAATTCAATCCAGATTTCTGTTTCCAAATGTTTCGCGAATCGAACTCCCGTACTCCGGACTTCAACCCTTCCCTCTCTCACCTCTCTAGTCCAAGCAATAGGCGCGGAGAACCCTCAGTTCAACGTCCGCATGGCTGCGAGACGCCGCCACGACGACTGAAGAGAGAAATCAAATGTTGCCAGTCATTCCCGGAAATCAAAGAGGTAAAATAGGACGAAGCTGGATTTTGATTGTGGCGGGGGTGGAGCAGTTGATGATGCCGCCGCCCACCACCAGACCTCATCCGTGGAAAAACACAAACTTTTTTTCCTGTCCCCAGTTCTGATCGACTGAACTTTCCAGTTCAATCGTTGCCACCTCCAAATTGACAAAAGTGTGACGCAACCGTGACGAAATCTGTACATGTGCACAAGGACAGACGTGAACTTCCTCGATGATCAACACGGGTTCAATTCCCGGCCGACACCTCGGAAATAGTTCGTGCTAAACGCGACATCTTCCTCGGGAATGCGAATAACAAGCGGTTGTTGACGTCACATGTGGTGAGGAGAAAATAAGTCTCAAGGGGATCGGATCTAACAGGTGCTGCCCTCTGGTGGCACAGAGGAGTATGCTGCTGCTGCTGCCCCGTGTCGCCAGGCAATCACAATACGCACCTGCAACTCACACAGATCACCGGTCTGACCCCCAATAAAATAATCACAACTTCGTGACAAAAGCTTCGATTTAAATGACATTTTCCAGTGTTTTACTTTAATTAGCAGAGATTCAAATTTGCCCCGCATAGGTGGCGCAGCATATTAGCTTAATTTATTTCCCGTAGGTGGCGCGCCACATTGCTGACTGATGCCAAATAGTTTTAATTACAGAATATAACACTTTTCTCAGAACTTTAGTTGGATCGCGATTCTGTCTCCATCTTCCTCTCAAATCACATCTTGATTGTAACATGTAATTTAGCTAGTTTTAATCAGAAGGCTAGTATTGGGTAAACAAATGTCAGTAAAAGTTAGGATTAACTGGCATCCACCTCCACATAGCCGCTGGATTAGTCTAGGCTTGGGGTGGTCGGAGTCCTCCTTTCTCACTAAGAGTTGGGAGTGACGGGGTATGCCCCCCTTTCAATTTAAAAAAATATATATCTTCTCCAGACTGGAACGATCCAAACAACTGCTAAGAAAATAACCTGCACATCTTGTTGACTATCTGGTTCACAGATGAGAAGTTGTCACTGTATCAGCGCCATTAAAAAGTCAAAACGATTGTCTTCATGTAATAAATTGAACATTTAAGATAAATGTGTTGCTGGTGAAAAGACTCCTTCATAAATTCCCAACATTTAGCAAATCGACTTGCAATCGGTGAAATGTCAGCACTCGGTTAAACTGGAATTAAACCAGGTTGAACCCGGAGTTAAGGTCGATGTAAAACAGTGAACTTTTGATCAAAAAACTTTTTCCGGATATGCGACAAATCTCGGATTTTTTCATTTTTTAACAATTCCCGTAAAACCCGCTCACCGTTGATCGAACCCAACCACCGACCATCAAACAGTTCTGACTTGAAATACAGTGGCCTGCAAAATTTGGGGATTTTTCCAGGAAGAGGTTTACAAATCGAAGATGACCAATATCGAAGACTTGAAACAGCGATTTAAGAAAACTTGGATTGAACTCCATCAGCGTATAATCGATTCGTCAATCAAAGAATGGCCCGTTCGACTTTGGGCTGGTGTCAAGGCCACCGTAGAACATTTTGAGCATATTTCATAGTTCATTTTTTTTTTTTTTTTTTTTTAATCAACTGTAGCCAACCGCACTACAGGCCTTACGTCCCCCTCATGGTGCTTAAGCAACACCTACATTTGCTACTACCTGTTCCTACATTTGTTCTATGTAAGTGCCAAGTTTCATTTAAATCGAAGCATTAAAGTTCTGATTTTTTTTTACTAACACTCACAGTGACAAAAGGTCTCGGACCAACGTAATCAGTCGCTAGAGTGAGGCGATCAAGATCTGACAGGTCCCGAGTATGTTGCTGCTTCCCCGTGTCGCGAGGCAAACACACAATACCGTCTGACACGGTCAGACTCTGTTTGAATTAAAATACTTGTTAATTCGGCCAAGTCTAAACACGATTCTCTACAATTAAATAGTCTTAACCATTTCTCTACCTCCACTGATTTTCGGCAGTGCCCAGACACTGGAAATCGAACCCGCGAACCCTCTATTTGTAGAACGATTTCATTATACCCGTCTCACAAAAATAGAAAAACCACAAACTGTTGACGGAAATGAGACATTGGTAAATCCGAAACAAAAAATATAATAGGAGGTGGTGTGAGGGTGGTTTCGTGGGGTCTGTGGCAGGAGGAAAGGGATTTCCGTTGACACACACAAATTTCAGAGTTCAGCGTCCGACAAAATATTAATTTTTGTAACCGCGAACTGGCTGCGGGGGACTTCCGGTTGTCGTTGGCGGAATAAACAAAGCGCTGTAATACGGCCCTAATAATGGGACGCCAAGACTACAAGGACCGACATTGAACCCCAGGACCCTGAACACATCGCGAGACTCTTCTTTTCCTGGCAATTTCACTTCCCATTTGGCCAGAGTACTGGCACTAGGGGTGCGTTAAGCGATTTTGACGTAACCAGGGCAGACGAGAAAAGGTGAGCACACGGAGGACCGAAGATTTGGAGATCTGACTGGTCATGAAGAGGACACACTGAACATGGTATTGTGCCCTGGTGTCCTCCAGGGTGGCCACCGGAATCGAAAGCCCACCAGATGTCGCCTCAAGTCACCACACAAGGTCTTTTTACAAGAAAATAACCCAAAGGGTGTAGTTGCTGCTACTCCTTTTCTTAGTTCTTTGGATCATCAGTGTGCACTTCTAAATTGTGACTGTGTGAAAAACTATGTGAAATGATTCCTCTTCGTGTCAAGTCGCATTCGATTAAAAATTAATGGAAATAAATCCACTTATATCGTCGTCTAATTTTAAAAATGTAATGTAAATAAATACAAACGAGGTGGCCATACTTCCGGTCCACCCACCTCAAGTAGTATGTATGTGCCATCAGATTTTGGATCACAGGACGCAAAAAATAAAATAATTTTGGACTGGATCGGGAACAAAATTTGGCGAGCTTTTCAAACATGAAATTATTAGGCATAAACATTGTCTGGTTTCAAAATGGTCAAACAAAATGACATAGTGTCGTCCAAAAATGTTTAGACGAGTCCTTTCAAGGTCAGAGGATCGTGAATTAATCGTGGCTGGTTGATTGGTGAGGGAGTGTCTCTTTGACTGACCCTTATCCACAGACAGTCTGTTGTCGGAGGTCGCACAGCGCCGTCCTTTGCCCCCATCGTCACCACCACCACCACCACCACCTTCTGAATAAATAAATATAAAAATGCACCTCGCCTGGCCCCTCCTCTTCATCTGCCCCCTCCCACCAACCCTCCCCCTCAATGGGTTCAGCGTTCGCGATTACAAGTAGTCATCTGTTCCGAGGTTCGTTCGGGGTCTGGCTCGGAGTGGGGGCCGAACCGGATGCAGGAATAAGGGGAGGGAGGGTCAACAGGAAGTTACCAGGGCTGATCAACCATCTCACGGATCTACCCTAAGTGGGAATCCTATTTTGCACAACACTGTAACGTCGTTTGTCGAACTACGAAACGCAGAACCGCCGTCGATCGACTTGGAAGGGGGAAACTACCTAGGTTAGGGTATACTATTTCTTCGTATTTTATTTCGTTTATTTGTATTTGATTTCGTTTATTCGTGTTTTTCGTTAGTCGTATAATTAATTCGTACATTATAATATTCAAACTTCGTGTGCTTTGCCGTCTATTGTCGGTGAATCTCCGCTTCTTAGTTTCCCCTCTTGTCGATAGACGGCGTTGATTTCCGATTAATCGGCAACCGACATGACTCGTTGAGAAAACTAGGAGACCCAACCCAAATTAAATGTTGTCAATTCGTCCCCCCTCCTCCTGCTCCATCGAAACCAGACCCTGTCCTCACGAATATGCCATTCATTAATCCTTCCCACACACACACACATCTCAATGACGTCACCGGAAGAGGAGCGCGTCGAGGGAGGGTTGCGGCATCATCCCTTATCGATTTTTCGAGTAGATTATCGCCTAGGTTGCCTATGATCAGCTCTCTCACTCGCTCGCCCCTACGCGTGGCCAAGTTCCTAGATGTCGGGGCCGTTGTCCTGGCTCGTTCAGCACTTGGCCACCCTCCTCCACCTGCTCCTTCTTCTCCACCCTCACAGCCACCATAGATCCCCGAGCCAGAGTGTTTTCGGCTGACACGTAAATTAATAATGATAAGCTTGGCTGTCCGGGTGGCTATATCGGGAGCAATTATTAGAAAACGTTGTCCCATATTTTCGAAGTGAAATCGATTTCGGCGAACACGGATGATATCAGCCAACTCCAGAAATTTGAAATGTGCATGAAGAAATTGGGAATTGGGGGGAAATTGGCTTTAGAGATCGCAACTTTTATGAAATAGCGAGTGAGTTGCCGAATGATATTAAAAATGAAACGCACCACTCTCCAGTACGTCTTTTGAAATTCTAAATTGAAATTTTATTCTAAGGAAACTTGAAAGAATGGTCACTTTTTTATTCTTTTTTATTCAACGTCACAGATTTTGGTACAATAGAAAAGCAAAGCAAAATAAATTGTAATTTTGACGCCAAGTTTTTCAGGCCACCTCATCGTTAATCGATATGTATAGACCAGTTATAACATCGTCAACTAGTTGGAAATCTCTTCATTTAATCGATATGTAGTTAAAACATCGTGAGACTTAAAAAAATCGTGGTCACGACATTGATTTAAGAATTTGACGATAGTTTTGTGACATTTTTAGTTTTTCTTGGCGATCAACAGGACAAAAAACACATTTTGACGACAGATTAAAATTTGATAAAAATATGAAACATTTTCATTAAAAAATGTTACTACATTTTCCTGTATTTTCTAGTTATTAGATAGTTTATTAGAAAAATTATTTTTTTCTACCGCAGAATAAATATCACAACTTGCCACCACTGTCATTGACACTGTCGGATTCGGTCACATTGAATACTAGAGCGCACTCTGGTGACAATCGGTGTTACGTTTGTGTTAATGTCAGCCCCCGATGGGGATCGCCATTTTGAAAACACATGCGCAACTAACGGCTGAGCGCAACATCCGCCATAACAGATTCCGGGCTTCATAGTACGGCTTTGATATTACCATTCGAGAACGAGCAATACGTACAAGCAAGCACTGACTCGCCTATCTCGTTCCCATGTCTGAACGCACCCTGCTTGGATCTTTTTGCCGCCAGGTGCGCACGATCGCTGTTCGTAATAAAGGCGGCGACCATTTTGAAATTGTGTCTGTTATATTACAGAAGAGTGTAAAAAATATATTCAGATTTGAATGTGCCAATCAATACTGACCTCATTTTAGAGTCTCACGCGAAGACAAAAAATGACAAATGTAGGTGTTTTCTTAGTTGGTCAGCAGCGTTGACCTGAGTCGCTAGACTGACGTAGATTGTACGTTTCCGCTAATCATAATCGAAAACACAACTTGAACCGCTTTCTTTTTCATTAATCTTAATTGGGTCACACTGTCTAATTGTGGGCCAACCGAGAAATCAAGCGGGCGCGCATTTCTTTTGATCAAGCAAACATTATTGAGACACCTTTAACCTAATCAGGTATTCGGAATCCTGTGACGTCAGCAGCGCCTTCTACGACATTAACGGCACTCACTGAACCTGTCGGTTGACATTAATTGGACACACTTAGAATTGGAATTGTGCCAATGACTCAACCAATTATGAATGGCCTGGCATTCATAATTATTCACACGGGCAGGTAAAAATGAGTAAACGACAGGAGTGGGCGCGTCACTAAATTCATAAATAGATTCGAGAATATATTAAACCTTGTCTGTTATTCTAGTGCTCATCAATCGCATACAGCAGCGCCGTGAAACTTGCACACTTGAAAAAACTGGATGCAGTACTGCAAATTCTATGGTCAACGTAACTTAAAAGTATCGATAGTCTGAGACCATTCGAGTAATATCGCGCATCACTATTTCCCCGGACGAAGTCATTTCCTTCGGCCCAGCACAGTATATAATAGCAGAGCAACTGACCATCTGCCCCCGCACCCAATATAATCGCTCCATTGTGGCCTATGCCATTCACGTAGCTCGTTCGCTGACCTAGATCTGAAAAACAAAACGCGACCAACTGGAATTAGCAAAACTATCCCAACGATCCAATTATCTCTCTCTCGCGAGTGAGCAAACAGTCGAACACAGAAAATGAGCTCCAACCATGCACACACACACGGTATCATTTCCACATGGAGACTCTTTAAATATGCATGTATATTACCGTGATTCTAATTTAATGGAACACTTTTTTCGTTGCTGTTACCCTGTTGACGGGTTACCCAACAACCACAACTAGTACGACTCGTTGTAGCCCAGTCGGTATTGGTTCGGCGGTCCCGGGGTACTGGACCTCGCATAGTGCCTAAGCAGCATGAGGGGTACAGAACCCCTGTAGTACGGTTGACTACAGTTGATTGGAGAAAAGAAAACATTGTTGTGACAAGGGCGAGTCGAACAGTGATGGCACTGTTCTCTTTGGCGAGCTATTTCTTGAAGAGGCTAAATCACCACCAGCTCAGGGATGCCTAGCTAACCTAGGCTTCGTGTACCTGGGTAGAGTATTTTCTCGTCCGGCGCTGTCCCAGACAAAACCTCCATTTTATTTTGCATGATCAAGACGTCCTATTTCTATATTTTGTTAACCGTCAAAATTAAGGCATGATTGATTGGCACTTCAGAGCGTCTGCTTCCAAATCATAAAATGCCGCTATACTATCTAGCGTTTTTTTTAAAAAAAAATGTATAAGATAATTGGTTTGGATCCGTAAACTCGCTCGCCAATTGGACAGATCCTATACAAAGGTCCATACTAGAAAAATATAAGAATGAGACGCCAGGGTGAGACGTTAATCGAAAAAAATATAATATTCGTTGAGCCCACCATCGTTCTTCCTTATTATATTTTTTCGAAAGGTCCAAGCATCTCATTTTCAAATAAAATACGTTATCACTAAGTGACTAAGTCACACATAAAAGTCGGTCTGATGTATATAAAAAAAAAAAATTTGTTAAGGACCGTTGATTAAACATCTTAACCCCCAGGTAGGCGACCTGGAAATTTTGCCTAACCTAGGCTGCCTAGAAAGGGGATCTTTACCTTTACCATCTCGATATTGTACAGAATTGTTGCGTATAACTTCTCTTGTAAGTTATACTGGCGCAGAACGTCTAGATTTAGAAGTCGACTACCACTGTTCGTTGAATAATCGGAATAAAATCACGCATTGTGGACGTCCGGAAGTTTTTGAATTAAACTTTTATTAATATACGTTGAAAATATTAATAAAAGTTTAATTCCAAAACTTCCGGACGTTCACAATGCGTGATTTTATTCAGATTACAAGTGCGTGCAGTAATATAAAATGACAAGGCATTTCATTAACTACACAACCGTAGCGCTACGACTAAGAAAATTCAGGGAATTATGACATTCATCGAATCAAAAAGTTCAACGAATAGTGGTAGTCGACTTCTAGATATATTGTCATGATTACTTCTATTCCGAAAGATGGCGTGTGAAGGAATTTCTCTCGGCCGAAAAATTCCGAAGGTGTCGGCCGGAATCGAAACCGCGAAACACGCTACCTCTTTCGACCACTCGACACCTCTCGGTCCGATGTGGTTCTAGAATTGCGTCGTACTTTCCGGTTGACCCTTAGCGAGAGAATGGACACTCGTTCGTATTAGCAGACAGGGGCCGAGCACAGATATTTCGAGGATCTCTATCTCTCATGGGCCCATCTAAATAAATAAACGGGGGTGGGTGGGGTGGGTGATTCAGCTGTGCTAGTCTCCTTCCATCAGCCGGCCTTCGCGTTTAATTGGATCGGCACACACAATGACCAACACCAGTTTCAACAATGGCCTTCACTCTTTTTCATATCGAACTTCACTCATTTTGCTCTATCAAATCTACTTCATTTCACCTTTCGTTTCCCAAAATCAAATTACAAGTTAAAAAAATTGTGATTGATGTTTTCGTTAATTAAAAAATCACCTTCAATTGGTATAAACAACAAAAACCTGAAAATACACTTCAATTACGAGTGTTTTTTTCTTTTCAGAAAGGGTTTTAAGTAGCGAAGTTGTCTCGATTCTAAGAGTCGTTACATTTAGTGACGTCAGTTATCCCTCGCCAGATTTTTATCCCTCCCTCCAATTCCCCCTTCAAAGCCCAACAAACACCTAGTGTCATCGAACCCTCACCGTTACCCCGGGTAACCGGATCTTGAGTACCCCGGTTGGAGCCTGCTCTCTCCAGAACACAACCCGGGAGGTAGACTAAGTGAAGAGGGGAGGGGAGGGGTCGTGTGTCGGGATTACAACGCCTTGGGGATTATCAGACACGACCCCCAACACGGCCACTATTGTCGTGTTTCTTTACTTAGTACTTCGTGAATTATTGTAACTTAAGATAAAACACTCTAAACTTCAAAGAAAAGTAGAATCCACAATCATAGGTTTCAAAGCAAATAAAGAGTTTTATTTAACTGGTGCAATCATCATTAAACTTTACATATTAACCTTCATTACAAGCAGGGTATCGACTCGTAATGCTTAACTCTTAAAACACTTAAAACAATTCGGGGGTGTCCACCATCT
>JAQGBY010003793.1:0-18215 GCA_034698785.1 Mycogona germanica | reverse complement strand
GAGTGGCTAACAAGTATTCTATAACCAATTGAAAATTATATTTAGGTTTGGTAATAGTTTCACAGAGCATCGCTTAGCTCATTCGTGGGGTGATTCAGCACATTGGGTCAAATTATTTATTTTTTTAAGCCAATTTTTAATGTCTCACAGAAAAAAATGTAGTTTTCAAAAATGTTTTTTTAAACTCGAACCGCAAAAGAACTCCATGGCTTAACCCGAGACCAAGCTTCAAACATTGAGAGTAATATTTACTAATAAGAATACTTTTTGTTTTTTGTTCATTTCAAATTCAATGACTACGCCACGGTCAGCTGGACGGAGGCGTGGATCCCCCCCCCTTTAAAAGGGAAAAGGGTACATACAACTGGGATGCAACTTTTAATAATATTTTAAAAACAAACTCAAACAGAAGTTTTTAATAAAATAAAAATAATTCACAGCCAGCTAGTTCATTCCGTTTGTTCCCGTACAATCTCAGTGCAACGCAAATCAATTCATTGGCACGGTTTCTAATCTCGCCACCAACTTTATTTTTATTTTCTTATTGAAAATACAACAGTTCAAACAAATAAATGAATTCACGATTTAACAAAAACACGAAGGTTGGAACTTCAGTTATGGAGCAAAGTTACTGGAAGTTTCTGAAAGTCAAAATAAAAGCATTGTTGAATGGGTATGGCAAAATTAAAACACTTTTAATACACAAAAGGACAAATAATTTTTCCTAACAAAGTGGAAATTAATTTCTTACTTTCCCATTGTCTGAATGTTTCGAAATTTATTGATAAAAATTTTGAGATTAATTAATAAAATTGCAACTATTTTTAAGTGAGAACAGAGATTAAAAGTAATTTCGCAGTTTCATGCAATCACGAACCAAAATTTATATGTTTGCCCAGGTTGACATTACACGTCCAGAAACAAAAATAAAATTATGAAGGCTGCACCATGTGTATATTTTTTCAGTCACCAAAATCATCCATGAAAATAGAGATTATGTTATTATCATTGAACAAGGAAACTAATTTGAATCCTTCAAATGACCGATATTTTATTGATTATTAAATATTCTGAGAACATCTCAAAATGATGACCTTAACGTATGACTCGTCATAGCAAAGTTGGTTTAGCGACTAACTGGTTCGGCGGTCCCGGGCTCGATTCCCGGTGCGGGCTCTCGATTATTCGATCCCGGGGTACTGGTAAAAATGTTCCCCTCACGTGTCTAAGCACCGAGAGGGGTACAGTTGTTAAAAAATAAAAAAACTATACTTACAGATCCAATAGGACTTTACGATCATCAGTGTGTTTTGGGGCAAACATCGCAACACTAAAGTAAATATAAATTAAAATAAGTCAATGCCTAACGTTTCGAAATTCTTTTCATATTAAATAAAAATTGCACATTTAAAATTTCATTTTATTCAATTTGATTCAATTTGATTTCATTTCATTTTATTCAATTTGATATGGCATTAATAACGCAAAATATTAAATTGGAAAACGCTGACTGACCTGGCCTCGAATTTTGCAGGAATTAGTGAAGCTTAGTGATTGTGTAGGACTGCCAGGACACACCTTGGAGGAGTGGTGCATAAACCGGAAACTGGATTCAGTGACAACGCCCAGCTCTCTACCTTCGATTCCAGGAACTCCTATTCGATGTCATGATGATGACGCACTTTTTCCTTTTTCACGCTTCATCTGGACAACAAGATTCAACAGTTGCACGAATTTAAGACAATTTCTTTTAAATGTCACAAAATGTAAAATTGGGATATTTCATTTAAAGTTTTAATTACGCAAAAAGAAAAGTAAAACAACTAAAAAAATAGTTAGACGATATGTAAAATTTTAATTAGCGTTACCTAATTGAAGGTTGAACCATTATTCCAGGACGTTCGCAAATGATGACTTAATGTCGATTTTGATGAGGCTGGCTGTTGCCTCGATGAACAGAAGTTGGCAGTCCAGCGTGAAATTCTCTCCAAAAAATTCATTTGTTTGGACTGAAGTTCTCCTGAAATTTAGTTTAAAAAAAAGTTAAATTATTATTCCGATTAAAGATTGCCCACCAGACCTGGATTTGAACACGCATCTACAACCAAATAACCTTCAATTGTGAATGACTAATAATTCTACCCGATCGGATTCGAACATGCAATTTAGCCAATTTCAATTGACTTGATTGTTCATTTATTTTTCCAGCTACTAATGAAATATTCTAATAATTTAATATCCATACCATAAGGAATCGAAACCGTATATACAAGAATGACATCAAAAACACTGCACATACTATCGACATTTCTATTCATGAACCAAAGGTTAAAGGAGATGACATCAGAGTTTTTCAAGTTTGGTGACACTGACCTTCGGCCTTCACCTGCAGGATGTTCCAACGGATCGAAGTAACATCTGGTTCTTTGATTGTGCAGGCTGATGGAACTTCATATGTTGATTCGAGTAGAAATCCTCTGGCAGCTTCACCTGGCCAATGCCTGAAATAAGGATAAGACCAGTAACAAGATTTAAGACCGTCCAAAATCAGTGGCAGACAATCGGATCGTGGGTTCAACTTCCGACAGAGACCATCAGCATTTTTGAAATGAGAAACGATAATTACTGGGCTTGAAGAGCGAGTCTAAAATCAATAGAATTGCTCCTCTAGGCCCACAACTATTGTTTCATACACATTTGCTGGGTATTAAAAATAAATACAGAAAATCCCATCCCAACCCTCCTCTTGGCTTTATGGATGACTGACCTTGATAGTGTTACCAACTAAGGTCGCACGATGATTTTCCGGTTTCTACATCTCTCACCGCCTCCAGGACAACTTGAGTAATTCCAGAGATAGCATTTTAGGGGGAGCGGTCCAAGGATATCTACATCATAAAATAATATAACTTTTCAGTTTTCACAAGCCACTGCATCTTAAAACAATTTCATTTCCACACTGATGAGGTCGCCATTTTTATTGCCTATCCAAGTGGATTTTAATTATATCGATTTAATATCGATGCTAGTGGTGCGTTTACTATCTTATATTGCTGGGCGCGTTAATCGTTGTTAGGTATGGCAAGTTAGAATTTCATAGCCACTAACTAATCGAGACAACAAATGTGAAATGCAGGTGCCTGGATGTCAAGGTTGATCTCCGGTAAAACACAAAATAAATCAATCAAGTATCCGAAGTGTAAAACGATTAACTGGAAGCACCAGATGATTTCAATAGTACAAAGACAATGAGCTCAATGATTAAACTCTGAAATATTGATTGGAAAGCGACATCAATTTCGACCCCCGATGATTTCAATACACAGTTTGATGTGTGCCATAAAGAAATAGAATACAGGTATAAATAGCAGATGAACTCATTATTTGAAGCCCACAACATATCTCAAACGTGAGTCTGCAGGTAATATATCAAAACTTAAATTGTTAATTGCTAAATTTATATTTTCAGTTCACTAAAACCAAAAATTAAAATATTATTTTAATCAACCAGGAAGATCATTTTTTACCTGCATTTTAACAAGAAAATGTCTAATTCGGTAGCTCTGTTACAGTGATGCCGCTAGATTCATCAGAATTTAAATATTTGGACGAATCCAAAGAACCAGACAAATGATTATATGATAAAGAAGCAACAACTAACTGTTTCTGTTTAAAGTAGTTGTCAAAAAATCCAATATCTTGGACGAATTGGTTAATGAGAATAAACTTTTAAATCTACAAATTGCAACAGCGTTATTCCAATAAAAATACCTGACTTTTGGTCGAATGTGTCAAAATGTGTCGAAATGTCAATGCTTTTTTGTTATTTCAGGATTACGTTACCATGCAGATGTGCATCTTAATCTACATTGTCATCTTGTTGGCCACAATGGATCAAAGTATGTGCACAATAAAACCAGTCCTCCGCTGATGATGGTGGTGGTGGTGATGGTGTTAAGGAGGTTTATCTTTGTAATTCGCTCTAAAAACATATCATTAAAAAACCAATAAAAACATTAAATTGGGTTCGACCTGGACAAAAGCATCATTCGTCGAAAATGTCTCGCTTGACCTCCTATTATCCCAAGAAAAACGAGGAGGCCATTGAGGTCTCTGAGAAAATGCCATTGCACGTCCGAAGCACCAGCGATGGACCGGCCATCATGAAGCACAGAGTGTACACCAATGAGGAGGACCTGCAACATCCATCTAAGGACAGCTGCACCTCCTGCAAGCCTCTCAACAACGTGAAGACCATCGACACGTCCAGCCATTGTCATCGAAATGACACGATTCCGATCGATCACAACGACCGGAAGCGGCTCATCATGGCCAGCATTCTTTGTCTCGTCTTTATGACGGGAGAAATGATCGGCGGCTACTTGGCAAACAGTTTGGCCATCATGATTGACGCCGCTCATCTGTTGACCTATTTTGCCAGTTTCCTGATCAGCTTATTGGCCCAGTGGATGGCCACGCGCAAGGCATCAAAGAACGTGACCTTCGGATGGCACAGGACAGAGGTCATCGGAGTGCTGACGTCCGTGCTGCTGATCTGGGTGGTGACCTGCGTGCTGGTGTTCCTGGCCATCGATTGCATAATCAAGAAGACGTATGAGATACAGGCCACGGTCATGCTCATCACTTCCGGTGTCGGAGTTCTTGTCAACATCATAATGGGTGCAACTCTGCACGGCAGTTCGCATGGTCACTTCCATGGAGGCGGTCATGGTCATCGTCACAAGAAGGATGCGCCGACCAACATGTGGTCCATCCATGTGGTTGGGGGCTTCTGTCAGAGTCTAGGAGTTTTTACGGTGGCCCTAATCATCTACTTCCAGCCCACTTGGGGAATCGTGGATCCAATCTGCACCCTCATGTTCTCCGTCCTTGTGCTGTTCACGACCTTCGCCATCATGAAGGACACACTTAGAGTATTAATGGAAGGTGTTCCTAAAGGTGTCGACTTTAATGACGTGTATGACACTGTCAGGAACATCGAGGGCGTGGCGCAGGTACACAACCTACGCATCTGGTCACTCAGCATGGACAAAATGGCGTTGTCCGCTCACGTCGTCATCGACTCAGGAGTGACTCCAGGTGACGTATTAAAGCGAGCTTCTCCATTGGTTCGCGACAAGTACGGCCTCTTCGAGATGATTCTTCAGATTGAGGAGCTGGTGGAAGGGATGAAGACGTGCAAGGACTGCCAGGAATACAACAGAGCTCCAATTAACTAATTAATCAGTCATCAGTCATCGTCAAGTTTTGTTGGCGACCACCGACAAATGTGTTTGATATAAAAAAGTTAAATATTTCAAAAGACACAATATTGTTTATGTGTTAGTGGTGATTTTTGGTAAAAGCTAAACTTGTGAAGTAACAATATGTATAGTAATAGATGACGTATTAAAATTTGAATCTAATCAATACGATTGCGATCCCCAGTATTTTCGATTCCTGTTGAGTCAGTTGAGGACATCAAGATTCGTCAAAAACGTAGACACGCCGGTAGAGGGGTTTGCGGTAATAATGGAATTACCTACGACAATTTGGCAACCCTGAAGAGAGCGGCCCCAAGAAAATCAGGTAACCACAAACACTTTCTTACAAATATCTCTGTAGTTATATAACTAATCAGTTTCTAATTCTAACTAAAGTAGTATTTTTATTATTTAAGCAGCGTACCATTTTGTATTTCTAGAATTATGATTTTAATCTGGAACATTGGACACTTTTTCAGGTCTGGCGTTGGCGCATAACGGAAAGTGCCAGCCTCCTCCCAACACAGTCATCGAAGCCAAGGAATATAGACAAAAAGAATATCATGGTTAGCTCCGAGAGGGAGTAGACCCGTGACGTCATGAGGAATCCACCCAAATGCCATCTTGTCGAAAAATGCTTCAAAGCTTGAATACACTCGTGTGCTCACAAGTGCTGATTTCTTTTCAATCGTTCAATTGCAACGCAACACATATTCGATTCCATTCAAGATGTTCTTTTGTCATTTCTTATCGTTTAGTTGTGATTTATTATTTCCAACATTTTAAAATGTATAAATTAAAATATATTTCATTACTTTTGCTCACTGTTTGCTCAGTATTTAGATCTGATATATATTTTTTTGAAATGCATGAAAAAGATCCATAATATTTCGGAACATCTTTATATCCCGAATCTTTGTGAACATTGTGAAGCGGACTTTCTTTTAATCGAATGAATACTCGCGATGCGATAAAATTTAAGAACTAAAATGCTGACAAACCAATAGAAAATATCGTATTCAAATTTACATATTTATTTATTTATGTTTCCCATTTCAAAATACAAATCAGTTTTCAGCAAAGTACACAAAGCACAAAAAAAAAAATTTAAGAACACAAATATATTCGAAATAATATTCCCCGAAATAATATTCTTAAAGACATTCCCCGGTTTCAGTAAACAATCATGCATTGGCTGCATTTGTTTGAGAGGAACTTTATTAGGTATTTGTGGCTAGAAAATTTAAATGAAATACTTGTATATAAAGCTTACCTGTGATTTTATTTGATCACATTAAAGTATTTTATTTTGTCTTTTCAAAAGTGTTCCGCTTTTCGAACTTTCAGTTTTTTGCACACTTTGCCTGATTAACATTATTCAATTGGTCTTTCAAAATGCTCGTTTTTTGAACTCGTTCTTGTTTATCTTCTATGCAAAGTATTTCGAATATCTGCAAGGGTTTTTGGAAATCTGATTTCCAAATTAGCTTGTTATACATGGTTGTTACCCATTCCCGATTGTTCTTGGCGAACAGTAAAAATATAAGAATTCGAACATCTTCAGCATTAACCGCATAGGAAATAGGAGACTTGCCGTATTTATCTTGAGGACTCAAATCGGCGCCATTTGCCACAAGTATTATTATTCTATTCAAATCTTCCTTCATCACAGCAACGTGTAAGGGTGTCAAGCCATCAGAATCAGCAACATTTACAGAATTCTTGAAAGAGAAAAAGATAGGTGTTACTTATTTTTGCTGCTTCATGTAGTAATTAGAGAAATTGGTCGCATCGCTCTTCAATTGGATAAAAGCAAAACATCAGCGAACAGGAAAAATATAATATGTGGCCATTGTCTTTTCGAAAACTTCAAAATGTTTTATGTGCCCATCATGGCAGCGAAATTATTTTATAATATTTTTTAAAACACTACTTTGCGTGTGAATTATAAGATACGTATTAATACTGTAGTTGATGATTCATCACGTGATATAACGTCATATCAATGACCACAACTTGTGATTTTAAAAATTGGATTCCGAAACGTTTAACAATTGAAATATCTAATCTAAACTTTTTGAAATAGGAAAAAAAAATGAGGAAAGAGAAGATCTTTGATTCCTCGGTCGACTTACGTTGCGCTCCTTGTCCAACTGGAGTTTGACCACCAGTTGGTGTTCCCTTTTCAGTTGCTGTTCGATTTCGACAATTCGCTCTTCTAGCGATTCCTGGAATTCGGAAACGAGACGTATTCAAAACAACTCATTCGACAACTTATAACGAAAATATATTTTCTTCCTATTTTGTGAAATAATACTCAGACTTTTTAAATTGAATAATAATTAGAAATTCGGCATCTAGTGTGGCAAATGTGGCTGACATATTAAGAATTTCCTTATTCATTTTTAATTCCAACTTTGCGGAACTAACTACAGCTCAAATTGTATTCAATTTCGTGAAACCATTCGTAAATAAATGCCATATTAGAGGAAAAAATGTGGTTCACCCTCGACACGTCTGATCCCATTCTTTGTAGGAAATGAGCTGAACAGGTTGTGTAGTGTGAATGTTGACAGATGACAGTTGAATTTCAAATTCTAGTGTCGGATGTTTAGTTGGCTCGTTGTCTTCCTAATACTCGTAACACAACCTTGTCAATTGTTTTCAATCACATGCGGTTTAAAGATTTTTATCTAGCGTCGATTTGATGCAGCTAGGAAATTATTCGGTTTCTTACGTACGAGTTGTTTAGTAAGAATTCGGATAGTAAGAACGGATAAAAAGAAACCAATACATAGTAGATATTGTAATTGTACTCCACAAATGTACGCACCAGCAGAAGAATCCTATGTCCTACTTGGATTTGAAACTCGTTGAATCCATTCCACTGTCGACACACTCTGGAGAAATAAAGAGATAAAGTTCGAGTCAAACATTTTAGTATGCCTCGTTCTTCTATGTTAAACTACTCACTGGGATTGTTATTCTATTTTTACAATATATCTTGCTGTGAGATCGAACTTACAATCGAGTTGTCTGCGCGACTCGCTCTTTTTCATCATTTCATTCTAACAAAGATGGCGAGACTTCAATTGCTAGCTTCAACTGCTTTGCTGGGTCGCTCATGAAACCCGCGACTGCTCTAACCGATAAAGTGAATCAGTCGAGGTCATACAGTGTGACTTTGAACCGAGGTTATAGCGTGGCATCCGGTATGTGTGAGATACGAAGGTCAAGAGCTTAGGGCTTTCGACGGGATTTCTCTCCATCGTCGGCCAACGTTTTTGAATTTCCCGCGGAAACACGGCAGGGAGTGAGACGTCATCCGCAGCTGCCGATTCGGGGTCTAGGCCCGGGATTATAGGGAACATGGGATGACGTTGGGGTTGGCGGCGAGAAGTCGTCGTAGTCCAGTCAAAATTGCGACTGATTGTGGCTCGGCGGTCCCGGGTTCGATTCCAAGCGCGAGCTCTCGAAAATTTCGATCCCGGGGTACTGGTCGTGACCCCTCGCATAGTGCCTCAGCACCATGAGGGGTACAAAACGACTACAGTTCGCTACAGTTGATTGGAAATAAAAATTAAATTAAAATCTATTCCTCGGGGAATCACACGTACACTCACAATACAACACTCAGCAATGCTCGAACTGCAAACTGAAGATAAGAAAATGATTCGTTTTAAAATGCATTTCTTAAATTGCCACTTTAAAAAGATTAAAATAAAACATTTCAGGCAGCTGATAAAAGAAATACAAGTGCTGGGAAAATGTTGCTCGACTATGGCGCAAACATTGATGCTCAGAATAACAAAGGATGGACTGCTCTACATTGGGCAGCACAAAAGTCCAGCCCAGTATTTGTTCAATTAGTCATTGACAACAATTCTGATGTTCACATTAAAGATACAAATGGCAGAACACCATTATGTTTAGCGAAAGACGTTTTGATGAGAGAAAACGTGAACACGAAAGACGCTGAAACTAGCATTGCTATTCTTATGAGTTCAGAGAAAGTAGAGACGAGCCGATGGTGGTGTTCACAAAGATGGTTGAATTGTAGGACTACAATTTGAATTTGCTCTGAAAGCTATTGTCAGCCAGAGATACACGGTAAAAAACTTCCTTTTTGTATTTTTCAATTTATTGGGTAATGACGAAAGTCGCGGATGACTTCTTACGTTTGTCTTTGTGTTTCGCAAATTTTCATATTCTTATTTATCTTCGAGAAGATATGTTAAATTTTACGTTTAAAATATCTTCGTTGCCGAGTTTCAAATTGTAGTCCTGATAAATGTAGTGAATGCTTATGAGTGTTTTCGATTAAAATTCTTTGTAGACATTAGAAGATGTTTAATGACTTTGACCTCATTTGCACCGTGAAATGAAATATGCCAATAAAGCTGCATGTTTAAAAATTATTGTTTAGGGTGTGAATTGTCTCAAATACTTCAATATGATGTCTCAAAATGATGCCTCAATGTGATTAGTCTCAAATGCCAGCAAAGTAATTAAAATATTTCAAATTCAAGTTTTGCGTTATTTGACCAAATTTCTTTTTTTTTGCTTCTGAAGTACGGCAACTCAATACGATCTAATTATAATCAAGACGATTATGTAAGCTCTACCTAAAAATTGTGTATCTTATATTTTAAATAGATAATAAAGTTAAATTAACTTATAAGAAAGATCCTCCTCATCACTCATCCTCAACAAAGTAGGAATATTTAATGACGGGGATAGATATCTATGGAGAGATATGCCCATCAAACCAATCATATTTGTTGAGTGTCCAACTCGAAATCAAGATCTTAATGTGATTAAACTCGAGTGAGCCACGCGAGACATTGTTCATTTTAATCTTGATATTAACTCGAATAGGCCACGGCTTTGGTATGTTCAAGTCACCGAAAACGTAGATAAATGATATGCTATCGAAAAGTCAGGGACAATAAATAATTTCAAAAGAACGTCTTAACATTTGTCTATCACTCTGAAAGTCAACTCAAATGGCTGATATACACTTTAAAAATTGGCACATTGTCCGACATATTGCAAAACCATAAGAAATATAATTAATGGTCAGGACTATTGAAGTTCCGCTTTATGGATTTTTCTGGATCCTTTTATCAGATATAGATCTTCTTGCAAGAAAGAGTGAGGGACTTTGCAAAATATGTTTTCCTTGATCCAAGGTGACGTAACTAAACGATAAGACACTTGAGATTTGGTGTTTCCTGATAAAATGCCAAAGGTTTGAAAAAATTCAGTTGTAGATGATCTACTCAGCAAAGTTCAAAATTACATTTTTCTTCTACGTCTCAAATACGACAGATGAAAACGAACTAATTGCGTACTATTGTAAGTTGAACAACTTAAATTTTATATTTTAAACTTAATGCACAGGGTGGAACTGGGCGTCAAAATATATTTTACCAGATCTTTAAGAAATGCCATCTGATTCTCTTGAAACTTGGCACTCTTAAGACTTGACAAATACTAAATTATTGCGGTGTTCTCTTCAAACGAGCATTTCATGGTCTACCACTTTCAACGTGGCGTTGAGTCAATTGAATTTCGTCAATCTTATGAAGAATTCAAATATCACTCCTCGATCTTACTTTCTCCGGAAACTTTCCGTGATACGTTGTAATGCAACGCTCCCTGTGCTCGGGGAGTTTAAAAACAACAAGCTGACAAACATTTTTTACAAAATCTGTGTCAAGTTTCAAAAGAATCACCTAACATTTTACAAAGATATACTAAGGTGTCCATATATAATTGGGCCACCCTGAATTAGAATCATAGTAAAAATAAATCAAATTTGATTTGAGAATGCACTTGCCTTTATATTTATTTAGAAAATACCACGATATGTTTTGGTTGGTTCTTAAGCAATATGTTAATGTGTATTATTATTATTAGTACACACGCAGTTCAATATAAATACAAATGTGAGGTCTGCTTTCACAATCTGATATATTTCTTAAATTGACTTGTCGCACTCTCAGCATAGTTTATAGATCCTTAAACCAATTTTTCAGATTATTTAAAAAAATGAATGTCTTCAATACTGTCTTCTCAGTCCAATAATACGTCACCACCTCAGCACAACCTCAGCACGACCCTCAAAATCATTCATTTGAATATTAAAAATATCATAAAATGGAAAATCACAATTACACCAAATGTAGTACAAGAGATAAACATTCACTCTTCGTGTTTTTATCATATCTTGAATCATTGATGGCTATAGATATTTTATGACAAACTTGTAACTTATTTTCATTTTGATTTAAATGTAATAATAAACCATCAATGCAAAAATGCAATGCATGCATGAGTCATACATAATAAGATTTATGTTTCATTTATTTTACAGGCATCGAAATAACTAAGCCACTTCCAGCTAAATTTGAAAAATTTATCTACCGTTAACTACATCTGTTAACACTCGAGGCAGGAATATTAAGAAGACCAAATTGAAGCAGCAATGAACAGCGAAAGTGAAAGAAACTCTGACCATGTTTATTTAGAAACAACAAATGCAACAAAGGAAGGTATTGGAACTGCTCACGAGATTTTAGGAAATGTAAAGGAAATTGAAACACCAAACTCCATCGTCAATCAAGCTACTAACCTGAACAACCCTCACTTGAATGATAGACACAGAAACGTTGGTGCTTTAAAAACCTTCATGAAACTTATTGAAGATTGTAATCGCAAGAGTAAAGATAATTGGACTCTAGTACATGATGCAGCTAAAATAGGTGATAAACAACTTCTACTTGATCTATTGGCCAACGAGGTGAGCATTGATATTGTTGATAACAATGGCGTGACACCTCTGCACCAAGCTGCAAAAGAAGGACACTTGAGCATGGCAAAAATGTTGTTAGAACATGGAGCCAACTCGAGGGCTGTAGATAAAAACGATATGTCTGCTGTTGCATACGCAGCTGAAGCTGGCCATCAAGATGTTTTTGAATTTTTACTGATGTACAACAACTATTTGCAAAATATAGATATCAATGAACGAGACAAGAATGGGATGACCATTCTTTGTCATGCTGCGAAATCAGGCAACCTCAACATATTTAGGACGTTAATAGAAAGAGGGTCCTATATCAATGCTGCTAACAACAATGGCATGACTCCATTGCACCAAGCAGCAAAAGATGGACAATTGAGCATATCAGAATTGTTATTAAAGCATGGAGCTGATTTGATGATTGTAGATAGAAACGGTATGTCTGCAGTTTCTTATGCAACTGAAGCTGGTCATCAAGACATTTTCAAATTATTACTGGAATACAATGACTGTTCGCAAATTATAGACATTCATTGCAGTGACAAGAATGGGATGACCATTCTTTGTCACGCTGCAAAATCAGGAAACCTGAATATTGTTAGGGATCTAATAGAAAGGGGATTCCTTATTAATGTTGCTGATAACAATGGTTTGACACCTCTGCACCAAGCTGTGAAACATGGCCACTTTGACATTGCAAATATGTTGTTGGACCATGGAGCCGACTGGAGGGCTGTAGATAGAAATGGTATGTCTTCTGTATCCTATGCAGTTGAAGCTGGGCATCGAGACATTTTTGAATTGTTACTGGTGTCCAGCAAATATTTACAAAATATGGACATCAATGAACAAAACAAGAATGGGATGACCATTTTTTGTCATGCTGCCAAATCAGGGAACCTCTTCATTATTAGAGATCTAATAGAAAGAGGATCCAATATTAATGTTGCTGACAAGAAAGGAGACACTCCTGTTTCACATCTCATTAAAACTGAAAAATGGGATGCTGCCAAATACTTGGTAGAAAGAGGTGCAACAGTTGACAATCTTACTAATGATCAAAAGATTGACTTCTTAAAGGGTGTCAATTGTTCTGATCTCAATATTGACGAAGAAACTGAAGAGACAATTCACAAGATTCTTTACAATACATTGCGCTTAAACAATGCTGAGCTAATCAAAGCATTATTCAAAAATTGGAAAAATCGTTTCTCAATAAATGACACAGTCTGGAAAACAATTACTGATCTACTTCCTAAAGTCTACGAAGAACTGATGTTGAAACGAGTGCCCTTGTCCAAAGAAGTACAATTTGTAATTGAATATAAAATATTCAATTCGCGTTTGTTGATGGAAAAAAATGATGAGAACCTAAAAGAGATAAAGCCATCTCTTGATGGTGTACTGGAGAGAATAGAAATCGTTTGTTTACTTAGTGAACAGCTTATAAAAATATTTTCAGACAGAGATGAAGAAGTTTTTGCGGCCGATAAATTTATTTTTATATCCAGATTTCTTGTCCGAAATATTTATATTCTGAAACGGCAACTTCGATCAACATACAATAAATTACCCTGGGAAGAAATTGAATTTTGTTTGGTAATTTACATTTCTGCTCATACAGAGAAAGACGGTCTGAGCAACATTTATAAAATAATAATTGATAAAGATAAAATGGTTTATCACATATCAAATTTTATGACTGTGCTTAATAGTATAAAGTTAGAAAACACCGATGGAATTCCCAAGTTTCCGAAGCACAATGGTCACACATTGAGTAGAGCAGAAGCAAAGAAATCTATTATTTCATTAAATCCATTGTTTCAAGATCTCTACGATGACTTTGAGCTGGCCAAAAATATTTATTCTTTAAATCGTATTCAGTCCTACATTAAATTAGCAATGACAGTCGACTTAAAGGAAAATCAGGAATTTGGAAAATTAGTTATTGAAAGAGCACTTCAAGTCTTAGGTGAAAGCTTAAAAAATACACTTGAAACTCCTAGTGTAACTGATGAAATACATAGGACTTTACTTTATTCAGGTCCAAGAGACACAAAAGAGATTGCTACTTTATTAAGAGATTCGTTATCTCGATCGTATACATTATCAAGAAAAATTCAAATAGAAGATTCAGAGGATTCAGTAATTTTCAATAAAATTATAAATGATCTTTCAAAGTTAAACGCAGAAATTAATAAACTACTAAATAATATGAAAATTATTGCAATAAAAAAAATATTGGAAAAAATCTCAGTGTGCAAAACCTTAGAAAAGGCCCGAAACCTTTGCCATATAATAACAAATAATTTATTGTACTGGTGTAATTTTTTGCGAAATGATTTGTTAGAAACTGGGAAAATTATAGATATAGTAGGGTTAAAAAGAACGAACAATCTGTTTAAAAAACTAAGCAGCGTATTAAAAAACAAAACTGAAAAGCAAACATATTTGTTTAGAAAAATTTCGGTAATAATTCAAGAACAAGTAAATAAATCGGTACATGTTTCATTTAAATATGGTAATCATTATGAAACTATAGAACAATTTATTTCACAAATTGGAGCAAGTAACAATCTTGAATTCATTCAAAGACAATCCCTTGTCCTTTTGAAGAGGTTACAAATAAAAAAAAAGAAAGACCATTTCAATCAGATTTTTAATTTAGGTAAGGAAATATTAAATATTGAGAATGAGAAAACTGAAAAGAAAAACGAGAAAAACGATTATAAAATATTGGAACTATTTCAACAGATGATCAATGAAACATACGAAAGAGAAAGAGTTTTTGGAATAAATGAATTTAAAAGGAACTTAGAAACTTACACTCTTTCACAAGCAAAGGAAGAAATGGAATGGCTGTTTTCTGAAATTCAAAATAGCATTAAAATCAAACTGAACAGGGAAACTTTTGAGACAGCAATAAAGGGGAAACAAGAAATTTATGAAGCCAAATCAAAACTTTGCAAACTTTTCACTGAACTAGATAATGGAACAATTGAAGCAGACAATGCAGGAGTTAAACAAACATTCGAAGAATGTATTGAATTATTAGGAATTAAGAAAGCCAAGAAAATAGAATTGAGACGCAAATTCAGTAATTTGGAATGGAATGACTGTAGAAAAATAGTAAGTAACCTTCGGAACAGTTATGAGACACTAGTTAATAGAATATCGAAATCCATAAACTGCGACAAGCCATATGAAAAAGATTTAAATGATTTTCTCAAGACAGTTATTGTCAATGAGCAATTTGCAAATTCAATAGATAAAGTTACAAAGGACATTTTATCAACAAAACATAGAGAACAACTGAATGATCACTTTGATAAGAGAATAGCATTATTAGAAAAACGAATTAATTTTTACGGTAATACATTGCAATTTTTAAAAGCATTTTTGCAGGATAAATCAATACAATCAGCAATTGAAATACTTATTCTTGATATATTTGAAATTTTTAAAAATGATTCATTATTTGGAGATAATTCATTATTTCTAGATATTCATTCGCCTATTTTGATTGGTAAGAATTTGCGTAATTATTTAGCTCACGGGGATGCTATCATCAATTCTTTGCTACTCGATCCATCGACATCCATTGCAATGACTGCATTATATTTAATTAGAAAAGGAAAGGAGTTTTTCAGAAACCAGAATATGCTCATTGGCCAGAAATTAGAAGAAAATCATTTAAATTTATGTAATCATATTATGCACGGTTTAGATATTCGTCAAAATCAGAGTGACTTATTTGTTGCTGCACAAGAGAGTGATATTCAAGAACTACGTATTTGCCTTAACAGGGGTGCTGACATAAATGGTCGAGACATTAAAGGATGGACAGGGTTACACTATGCTGCTGTGAATGACAAATTATCAAGTTATAAATCTCTGCTTGATCTAAATATAATTACTAGTTTAGAAGACGATAAGGGATTTAATTTTCGTCAAACTGCAGGAGGTATTAACATTATGATAGATTCTCTGGAGAAAGGATATATATATGCTACTAATATTAATATCTATATTGATACTATATTGAATATTGGTAAGCAAAAGTTTCCATCCGTAGCTGCTCTAAAGCTGTACCATCATGTAATTTCATTTATTTTAGATAAGTGCAGTGCTGTCACTAATCTATCGACAGAGAATTGTTCTTTGTTTTTTAGGGCAGTAGTTCGTGGCAACGACATTGTCGTCAAGGCACTGTTAGCAAAAGGAACCAACGTTAATGAATTAAATGCCAAAAGAATGACAACATTACATGTTGCAGTACTTTATAATCACAAAAAAATAGTTACAAATTTGTTGGACAATGGTGCCGATGTTAATTTTTTAGATGTCCACAATTTTTCACCTTTACATGTTGCAGCACGATTAGGTAACCATGATATGGCAGCATTATTATTGGAAAATGGTGCACATGTTGATGCTCTAAGTCAAGACAACACACTTAAACCAAACCCAGGCACACCATTACATTTAGCAGCAATGGGAGGCCATTTTGATGTCTTAAACTTACTACTTGCAAATAATGCAAATATTGATGCCCTTGATGAAAATGGCCAAAAACCTTTATTCTATGCAGTTTCACTTGGTCACCAAGATATTGTCAAAATGTTATTTGATGCCGGTTCTAATGTTAATGCTGCACTCTGTAGCACTGAATTTAATCATAGATCATTAGGTTTACCGGGATTATTTAACCAAATAAATAATTCAGTAAATGAATCTCTTATAAATACTAACGACAAGCTTGATTCAAGGCTTTTACTAACAGCTGTAATTCAAGGCAATAAAGACTTATTAGAACTTCTTCATGCTGAAGGTTTAAATATTAACGTACTTGGGAACAACAAAGAGACACTTTTACATTTAGTAGCAGAAGGAGGCCAAGTAGATGTGGCTTCAGTCTTACTGTCAAAAGGCTTGGCAATTGATGCTCAAAAGAAAGATAATAATACACCATTACATATCGCAGCAGCAATGGGACATCAGGATTTGGTTGCTCTGCTAATTGACAGAGGAGCTAATGTGATGGCAATAACTAATGAAAATTGCACACCTTTGCACTTTGCAGCACAATTTGGCTACCATAAATATCTTAGATTTGCTAGTAAAGAATGGCGCCATCGTTAATACTAAAGCCAAACGTAACTGGACACCTTTACACTTAGCAGCAAAAACTGGCCAACTTGAAATAGTTGAAAAATTAATAAAGTATAAAGCTGATGTCGATGCCCTAGACGATAAACATTTTACACCATTAGGAATGTCAGCATTTCATGGTCACGTAAATGTAGCAAAGATGTTACTTTTAAATGGTGCTAATATAAACGCTCAAGCAAACAGCAACAACACACCATTACATCATGCAACGAGTGGTGGTCACCTTAATGTAGTTGAACTGCTACTGGAGAATGGGGCCAAAGTAAATGCTAAAGATAATAGCAAAATGACTCCATTACACATGGCCGCAACACTAGGCCATGAACAAGTAGCTGAACTGCTACTGGAGAATGGGGCCAAAATAAATGCTAAAGATAATAGCAAAATGACTCCATTACACATGGCCGTAACACTAGGCCATGCACAAGTGGTTAAGTTGTTGTTGGACAAAGGAGCTGCTGTTGATTCTCGAAATGATGCAAATGTTACACCATTACAAATGGCATCGATAAATGGCAACGTTAATGTGGTAAAGTTGCTATTAGGTAATAGAACCAAAGCCACTTCCCAAACAAATAATTGGGATGCCATACATATGTCATCAAAGAGTGATAATGCCCATTTGACCAAACTATTTCTAGATAAAGGAAATTCTGCTGATTCAAAAGATGCTAAAATAAATACTTGCTTACCCTTTTCAGCATTATGTGATGATAACAGTGTGAGCGAGTCTTCAGCAAGCAGAAGTGCTCAAATTAATGGTCGTGATGAGAATCATTTGCCACCATTGCATATTGCAGCAGGATTAGGCCATGTGAATATAGTCAGTGCATTATTAGACCGAGATGATAATATTGATGCTCACAATTATAGTAAAAAGACACCGTTACACTGTGCAGCAGAAGAAGGTCAAGTGAATGTGGTTAGTCTATTACTTGACAGAGGTGCTAATATTAATGCACGTTGTGTTA
>JAQGBY010003792.1:0-18216 GCA_034698785.1 Mycogona germanica | reverse complement strand
TAGGCCTAATACCGGGTGTTGTGTCTATGTTGCCGCTCCTCTGTATATGCATGACAGGCATAGTCTGTCCAATTGTCACGTCTACTAATTATGGTTTTGGAGTGTGTTTGTGTGTGTGGGGTGGGGGGAGGAAGGGTGCCGTGATGGAGTTTTGGAGTGGTGTTGGGAGGTGGTGGGGAAAAGTGGGGGTTAATGACGCCGCTGATGACGCTATCCTTAACCCTCCCGCCTCCTCATCCGCCTCGCATCAGTTATACTGGACCGCATGATCCATTTCGAGTGTTGTTCAACCCCTTCTCCCCCATCCGAAATCCGCCCACGCGTAATCCATTTATTCCGTGGCCTGTCGTTCGCCCGTCCGACTCTTTCGCTGGAAATGCAGTGTGCGGGATTTGTTGCGTCGTTTCGGTGCCGGTTGTGACGATCCGGCATGACCGATTTGGGGTCGAAGCGCTGGTGGTGTGCGGTGACCCCGAGGTTCGGTCCCCGGCGTGGGATTTTTATTTATTTTAGATTCCGCGAGGTGTTGCAACGATGGCTACACTATAGCGTTGGGTAGGTTATTAGTGATTGCCAACAATCGGGGGGAACTATAGCTTGGTCGAGCTATGAAAAGAAAATATTGCTGTGGCGACTTACCAGGTTCTTAATCTTCTCCAGACTTAGCAAGGGATCTTTATCGTGTCTTGATAGCGTATAGCCACGGCTTACAATTATGGCGTACGTAGAAATTTCTCTCGCCTGAAATATTCCGAAGGTGTGTTCGCCGGGTTTGAACCCGCGATACTGGCATAGATGGCAAGCATGCTAACGCCACTGGACACATGGAATGGAATGTTCGCTTCAGTTAGCAGGATCTCCACATGCCGTTACTATTTTTAATTGAAATGTTCGTGAACAGAGCTCCGGCGTCGTACCCCTCATACTTTTTCGCGACCAATACTTTTAATACGTTCATGCATTTAAAGCATATTTGTTGTGTAAGGGCCTGTTTAGTGAGCTAATAATTTGCGCTCGTCAATTTGGCGGGTTATTAGTCGAGCAATTTATAACGCGATACCGATTTTATGAGCCGAACCTTGATGCGGCATTTTTGGGCCGCGCTCGTCGAGTCATTCCCTTTCATTTTGGCGGCTGGTTCACGTCGAAATTATTCGTTTGAATTTCCGGCTCGCCAAAACTGGACATAATCTCGTCTTTCTCCATGGTTCAGGAGCCGTGGCATCACATCTACGGCGGTATGTATCACGACCGCAGTGTGGAGCGCTTGTTCATATAGTTGAATAAACGGTGTTTTAAATGTGATACGGCCAACCGCTAACTTGACATTTCACGCTCTGCCCAATTGTTGTCGTTTTATCTTGACAGTTATTTGCTCCCGCTCTGTTTTAGTGTCTTATAATGGACAGTGAATGTGCCCTGAAATTGTGTAGCGCCGGCACTTGGGCGCACCAACTTGCGCCATAAATCGTACAATAAAGCTGCTTTTAAACGGAAATATATGTGTTTTGTCCGAGCTGGCAGCGTTCACACCATCGGGCTCTGCTGTAATATCCCCCCTTCTACATGTACCGATGATCCGAAATGGAAATGTGACTCGTTGAATTGCTTGGCATTTGCGTTCCCCATTCGCTAGATTGTTTCGGATACAAAGTGTGGAATTGTTGAACGCAGCCTCCGGTCGATTTAGATTTTCGCTTTTTTTTCAAATTTATCGGTTTTGCCTAGTAATTGGGTAGCAACATCGTTAACAAGTTCTCTTCGCTTCGTGTTTAACCATTCATGGTCTGATTCCAGTTTTCTAATGGAATTGATTGGGCTCATTTTGGAGGTTCGTTAATCTGTTTTAATGCTGCTATGGCTACTACGAGTAGATGACGCCATCCTAAAGTAAATGAATCCTAAATATAATTTATGGCATCGTCTTCGTGCGCGTTAATTTCGTTCTGCTTTGAGGCGTCCATCGAAAACGTAGGTTTAATCAGTTGCTCTTTATACGGCGTGGTGATCAGTCCTGTAGTCGATCTAGTGGCGTCCACATTGGTCATATTGATGAGCGAGTTGTCGGTTCGGGCTCGAACCCCAAAGAAGGCGCGAATTTGCCATTCTTTTTGCACATGCCAAGCTAGTTGCTTCTTGGCTTTTCAGTTATACGTATTGAGGTTATGTTGGACATTGCAAATTTTGTGTTTAGAGAGTTCATCCCTGCTGGCGCTATTTTGTTAACGAATATGTATAATTGGGTGTCATCAACATTGCAGCTTCCGACATTGCCAATGAAATATTGGAATTGTGTTTTAGGTTGCGTTTTCCATTCATTGAATATTTAATTTCCTCATTTGCGTTGCCAGGTTTGGTGTTGATTCTGTCGTTTTGGGAACTTTTGGCGAATGGCGTGCTTGCGCGCGTTCCATTATTAACGACATGGGTTCTGTCTGGCAACTCGATTCGGACGTTCTGATGTTGTTCCTGCCAACTGGGTCCTGCTGGCAACAGGAGTATGAAATTCAACAAATTCATTAAAACGGTTTTTTGTGAGTGTTGCGTGTGGGTTACGTACGAGACGCCCTGTCCTATTAATGTCATATCTGGCACGTTGTTGGCGCGGCTGTCGGCGGAGGGGTGGGGGGTGGCATGTGAAGTCCTCCCATGTCAAAATTATTTCGCCGCCGCCCTCCTGAGACACTCAGCATCTCCCTACATCGTAATTAAATTGAGCTTGTTATGAATTGTAAGCGAATCATCCGAATATGCATTCCATGTATACACACACATTATTATTATTATAATTTTTTAATTCACTGAAGTGTATATCACAACAGGAGTTTCTGTACCCCTCTTGGTTAGGCACTATGTGAGGGGCACATTATATTTTGTCTTTCGCAATAACTGTCTGGATTCCCAGTCTCTCCGATTTTAAATTTCAGGGCTGCAAAAATATGAGCTAATTTACTTATGGGCATTACTTAGTCACATTTTTTTATAAAATCTAAGCTTGATTAAAATTTAGATCGCATCATTTTTTTTTTAAATCTTTACATGGAATTGCAATGATATGCAAATAATAGTGCCTTCTCACCAAGAGAGGGGTACAGAAACTTCTGAAGTGATTTCACTTGACTGAATTTTTAAAAAATGTGCGGAAATACATAGAAGTCGTAATATTGAGAATAGATAAAAATAATCGAAGGATCTTTCGGTGTGTTTCTAGGCCACCCAAACATTTGCAGGTCAGTTGAATAGGGAGAGTCTCGAGTTCGATTCCCGGCGCTGGCCGTTCTTTATTCCATCCGGTGAAAATGGAAAGAAACCAAGTTTATTATGGTTTGCAGGGTCTCTGGACATGCATCTTTTATTCCCTCCCCCACATATCGTTGCACACACCTCCATCATTTCCGATAAATGAATTCCGACGCTCGGCTCGCCACATCACACCCGCACGCCACGCTCACCGCCGTTCACTTGCACACACACACACACAAACACGTATGTCCCCGTCTCGTTCTGATTATTTGTGTGTGTGTGGGTGCGACTGCGACGGTGCTGCCTCCCCTCGACCCCTCCTGCCTTTCTCTCCCTCAGCCCCCACTCCCCCAGCGCCATCAGCCAGCCAGCGGGGACTAAATAATTCACGACGGGGATGGGAAGATGGTAACCGGTGCGACGCACACCGTACACGTCAGGCACACGTGGCACCTTTTCTCCCCTCCCCATCTGTTTTACCGCCAACCCTTGCCTACCCCCATCCCCACCCCATCACCATTCTCAGCGCCACCGCCTTTTTCTCATTCGTGCCAATGAGTTTGGACGAATGTTGAGTGCAAATCCCGTCCCGATATGACGTCTAAACAATTGCATCGATAAGTATCGGCTTCAGTCAGAGGACGGGGGCGCCATCAATCGACGATTCTGCGATTGCTACCTACCTACCTGGTCCGCCATATTGGTGCCTTGCTTTTCTCATTGTCGGTCATCGTTGAATCGTTTTATTACTCCACTGCTTCCTACGATTTTGTATCTCGTTGGTTCGCTCGTTTCGGGAGGTGCGGGGGGGAGTGTAATTACTTCGGCTGCAGTTATTCGGCTTCTGGGCTGGTTGGAAACGAACAGCGTCGGCCCTGCATTTTTGTTGTCGACTTGGGCGCGCGTGTATGAGCGTTCCGAGTTAGGCCGGGGGGCCGGGTTGTTGTCGGTTCGCGTTAGGTGGCGCGCTGTCGCCTACGGGGACCTGTCCTTCGTACCGTCTAAGAGAGGAATCGACGTGATCTCTCTTCGAACAGGTGTCGAAATGCCAAAGGCATCGAGCGTGATGTCACAACTCGGGCCTTGGCGCATCTTGACAGGTTCGGCGGCGAGATGCGCCGCCACCTCAGCTTGCGTGTCTTTCAGCGAGATGGGTTTAGTGGTCATCATTGTTTAGGTGGGGAAGCACTAAGTTGGACTGGTTTCATGTGTCAGATGAACGCTGCCACTAACTTCCCTTCTCAATGCAGAACCGACATTAGGTGTTTCCAATGTTGAAAATATCACTTTCTTTCTTGAGCTACTTGAGAAGAAGGTCCACTAGCGTCTACTCGGCAAAAAAAACAGAAAGCGACCTACAGGAAGTGCCTAGCCTAACCCTAAACCTAGGTATTGACCTTTAACGTGTTCCTCAAATCGTTCAGGCTTTACTTCCATTTTGAATTAAGGCGTGTGTGTAGGGATTTATCTCGGTCAGGAATCCCATCACTTTCTCGTCACTTTTCTAATCTGTAGTCATTGTCTGCGTTGGCCTGATTGCTTAATCATGTGTGCATTTTTTTAAAGAAACGTATAGCGGTTGTTGGCACTGTCTTGGGCGTTTTCTACTCATTTAGTTAAAAGAGGAAGAGAAATGTCCGTACGCTGTATATCGTTTTTCTCAAATTTAACCTGGCGCCGTCGTTCCACTGTAGAGTTACGGTTCACCCCGAACCGAATCCAATTATTTTGTGATTTCATTGCCAATTTTGTTGTGGATAATCTCGTTTGCTCACTATCGCTTAGGAAGCGCACTTTTTGAAAGCGCCATTACTGATGCGCTACAGCCGGCATCCGATGCGAAGTGTATTTTTTTGTGCGAAAATATATCTTTGGAAGGAAATCTACTTTTGGCAACGGTTTTATACTTCAGTAGAAAGTGTGATTCCTGATGCCGCTGGCCCGTGATTTAAACAAGTTGTCAAGATGGCTGGAAATCATCCAACCATTTTTGGATTTTTTGAAGCCAGAATTAGTCAAGATTCATCATGGTTCATAAATTAAAAAAGAGTATATATCTTACTATTATTTTATGTATGAATTTAAGTCTGTGTTGCAAATTTAAAATATTCGCTTTTGTGCGTCACGAATTATCACGCAGTACATTACTCAAATTGATCGTTCCCAACCTCGAACAGAGCTTAATGCGAAGTAAACGGACGTGTGTTGCGGCACAGCATCAGGGGGAGCTTTTTCCTACTCACAGCAGCTGTGACTTTAGATTCAGTTACGAATTAAAGCTTTGAAGCATTGTTAAACCTAACTAATTTTAACATTTTGAAGTGTAATATGTGATAAGTGTGTGCTTCACTATTACTATACTTGTAGAAGCTATTTAAAATGTATTTTTCATCAAAAAACAATTTAAACCTCTGTTTTTTTGTAGGATTTGTTTTACATGATTTGTTTAAAAAAAAATCTATTTTATTTATGTGCTAAAACTGTTTATTTTTTGTTTTTCAGGTAAGCATCCTTGGTTATCATTCTGCATTTTTAATGTTGGGACCATGTGAACAGGGTAAGTAAAGCTTTTGACTTTTGACTGCAATTTGCTGTTATTGTTTTGCGGTATAAAAGATTGCCTACATTTTTCTTTTACACGTCACCATCATTTTAATTTGCGCCCAGGGAAGACGTGCTTCGCGACAGGCCTGGGTTGATGAGGGATACGAAAAATGCGAATCTTAAGCGGTGGGAAGTTTCAAGTGGTGCAGCATTATTGCGGCCTTTATTATTAGATTTCTTTAGGAATTTATCCATTACAAAACCGGGTCATTAATTCGTGTCCTTTTTTCTGTTGTCGTTGCGGAATTTGGTGTACAAAATTAAACGGTCGACAGCGTTTACTCTCTATACCGTTTCTTGGCGTTTAGGGTGTTTTTTTTTGCCTTTTTTGTTTGTGGGTTTAGTTTTTACTTTTTCTTTCCCTCAATGTTATGTTTTCAACGTTCGCCCGCTGTTGTCAGGACCGGTGGGTATGTGGTTGGAATTCGTGGCCTTCTGCCTGGACCAACGTTGAAATAAATCCCATTTTCGAAATGCTGCGATTCCGTGGCTCCTCTCCTAATGAAATTCTCTCCAATGACGTCGGCGGAAGAGCTGTTGCGATGTGTGTTGTTGCCCTGGCTTCGCTGTTTGTCGGGCGACTCGAGCGCCACCGGAAGCAGCGTGAGCCGCCTCTGTAGCGTTTCATTGAGGGCTAGGGTCCAGAATTTTTGCTGCGACTTTCTTTATCTTTATGCTCTTGAATTTCTTGCATTTTTTTTAATGGTTTTTAAAGCAATCAAAGCGACAGTGTGACTGGTTTTGATGGATGATGTAGTTTGCCCAGGGCAGCACTGATTGAAAAGACGAACCAAAAATATCCCTTCAGAATTGGTCATTGTGAAAGATGCGTTCGCCATTTAGTTTCATCCATCACTGTTTCATTTACTATCTTTATTGGATTTACTAGATAATTTGTTTGAACCACTTGTTGACTTGGGCAAATTGATAATTATATAATAAAATCAAAGTAAGAATCACTATCTTCCCGGATTCAAGGATGTAAGAAATACATCTTGGCTTGCTAAACAGTTGACATATGTTTTCTAGTAATTGTCTCGTTGAAATATTAGCCCGAGTTAACGCGTTGTGAAAGACAAGCGCAATTCCTTATATGCTTATATAATTAGACGTCTCCCGAGCTCATCAATTCGTTCTTGTTTTGGCTCCCTCTGGGTTTTGAGCGGGCTCTGCCGGCAAGAGGGCGGCGGTGACGTCACAGGCGTGCGAGCGCGTCGTGCTCGTATTTGCTTTCAAGCCGACTCTTGGCTTGCATAAATCTGATAAATATTGCGCCGTTTCTTTATTGCCCTCCTCGTTTATTCGATTGCGTTAGTCATCCTGGATACGAATTTGCTCGTTTTTGGCAAACAAGTGGATATACAAAATGCACAGTATGGATGTGATTGGTGCGAATACCTTTAGAAGTCTGGCTTAAAGGAAGTGACGCGAATTTTAAAGCTCGATGTTCCATTATATTCCGCTGCATTCGTCATCTTATTTGGGCCTGCTTTTTTCTGTTCCGTTCTATACCACTTTTTTTCTTATTCATTTTTTTGGCAAGCGATTTGCAAAATTGGGTGGGGAAAAAGGGGGTTGAAGAAAAGGAAAGTTGTAGATTGTGAGCCGCGAGGAAAAGAAAGAAATGAGGGAGAAAAGAAATCTGATATATGTCGGTTCGGAATGTGTTTTCGCTCTTCTGCGTGATCGCGTCGTCCTTGGAGAGAGAATCAGAGAGTCTTATATAGACGGTTTTAATTGATTTTTGTCTACAAATATGCGCCCCCCATAATGATTCCTGTGTCTTTGACGAGCTCGCTCCGCCTGCGGGTTGGATTATTGGAACGACCGGTCGTACATGTGGCGCTGTTAAGCAAAATTACAGTATGCCGACATCACTATAATATTCATAAGATATTGGTTTTTTTTAAATGAACCAGATGCCGTTTTAAAAAAATTCTCTTGAATTTGCTCGGATGATTCACCAGTAGTTGAAATGCGTTACCTGCTGAGTTAGTGGAACATCCAAACGGGTCCGGTATACACAATTAGTTCTTTGAAATGTGCTTATGGATTTCGTTTAAATAAATGTTTTTAAGACATTAATAGTTAAAACAAAAAAGAACAAACACGGGCTAGAGCCGTAAAAAATCGACGACGAGTTGACGAGGCTCCACAAATAAAAATATGATAAACTGTATTCTGTGAGACGTACATTGAAATACAATTACGTTCGTCAAAATCCAATAATTTTTGGAAACATTTCAGAAAAATTACATGCTTGCAATAACGTGTTCGGGAGGTTATTGGGGATATTTTAAGGCGCTGCATGAAATTTACTTCTCTTGTCTGTTGGCAACCATAAACAAAATGGCGTTCTTGTTTTTTAATATTTCAATTGATTGATTAGCGAGCTTGCCAAATTGCTGATGGTATTTACGGTTTTTCACTATGTGTACACCACATTTGCAGTTTAATCCGTTCAGCGATGCGGGTTAGTCGAGTTGTCGCAGAACGTGAATCCATTTCGACTACACAAAATCATATTTGGGGATAAATACGTTCATGATGTGTTTTTCTTGTATTTTTTTATCGCGTTCTTCCGAGCATGTTCTTTGCCTATGCCTGCTGCACCCTGAGGCCCAATTTCTTCAGTCTACCTTCCAAGCTCCGAATCACCATATATATACACACCGCCCTATGGCAATCCTCCCTCCCCCATCCCCGTTTTCCCCGTCTCTTTTATCTGCGTCTCTCGTTTTCCCTGGAGAAATATCGCGGGTAATTAGAAAATATCTGTGCCTGCAGAATTCTTAATTTGTTTTCAGTTTTGCCTCGACAGATCCTCGGGAGACCCAGCCCGTTCATTTTCGACGAATCAAGATTTGTCGAGAAAAACAGTTGGGTCCATGCGATTGGCTCCACTCCAGGTTTTTCTACATTCTGCTCCTTCTCATCCCCATTTGATCACTAGATGACGCTGGTATTGCTTGCCTGTTCCCCGAAAGTGGCTATTCTGTTCTAAAATTTCAGCCAACAGAAACTCGCCACTGAAACGTCGAAATATATCGATACAAGCACTTCCAGAAATATCTGGTACGTGCTTATGTGTTGTGTTCGCATTGATTCTCAATTTGTATGATTTTATTTACTCTACTTCAGTTATGCTTGAATTTCAGTATGTCTGTGGGTAATCGGTAAAGGTTTTAATTGGATTAGGTGTGACTGAACTGAACTTTGTTCAGACAGCACTGGTCTCTTGAGGATGCATAGTTCTACCTTCAAGCGCCTGCATCAATTTGTTTACTTTTGCGTGCTTTCCTTGAGGGTTTATATTCCCCTATATTTTGTTGCGACCTATACCTCTCCTTAGTTGTTACTGCGTAATCGTTGCCAAAATTCCACCCTCCTCCTCCTCCTTCCCCTCGCCTACTCCGCTCATTTCGATCCAGCTGCTCACTGTTTTTATTTTCAATTGAATTTATATGTCGTTGAGGTGCTGCGAATTTAGTTGGTTTTTGTTTTTGTGAGGGGTCTGAGCGTTTATTATATGTAGGTTGTGGCCGGCTTTATTGGTCGCCGATTAGCCAGGCAATTTAAGATTTTTTTTGATTCTCCACAAATTTCGTCCACACGCGTAGTATGAAATATGAAAATTTAATCGATTACCAAGTACGTTTGTTTCTCCACTGGCGGCGAATTGCAAAAAAAAATTAGCATTAGTGATGAATCTGGCAACCAATTAGTTTTCAAATTATGCCGTCTAGTTCTGAAAGTTTCGGTTTGTTCGATTAAAATTGCGTTAATCCTATCGTTGCGGTTATTCGCACAGCGGTATTTCAATGAATAGAATTTCACGAAAACTGTTTCGTAAAAATTGCTGTGCCTTCTGTATACTTTTTCCATTCTGACTGAACATCCGGGCCCGAGTCAATATATATATACAAGATCTAGCAACAGCTCAGCTTACAAGTAAAGGGATGATGGGATGTGATGTTTCTAAATTTGATGGTACGCAAAACCCATGAACTCTTTAAGTTAATGTGGGGGACTAATAAATAAATTAATAAGAGTCTGGGTAAGATTCGACCACTACGGTGCATTTAACGTGTATCGTAGTTTTGCGAAGCAGTTGGTTATTTGCTCTTCCGTGCTGATGGTCCGGTGGCGCCTGATCTTGCTGATGTTTTGCTCTCACGAGTGACGACTCCTTGGAGTTGCGCGATGCCTTCTGGATTTAGAGTTTGCGAAATTTGGTAGCCAACATCTACATCAACTGCACAGCTCATTCGGCCTTTCCCGACTGGCGGCATGTGACGGGGAATTGTTACTTGCGGCGCCGGTTGTGATTTCGAACAATAACCATCCTCACTATCTTCACCTAAATATATCCAAGGTTTGTTCAAGAGAGCTCAAAACTGAGCGTTGATCGTCTCACATACCTAATTCCATTGACAGGCGATTTGTAGACACAATAGTATGGAACTTTTGAGATTGTCGTTACGGATTCTGTCCCAAGACGTCTCAGAAATATAAGTTAATCAATTTTAATAGTTGGTAAAATAAATAATTAGGCACATTACAGTGAGCGAAATGATATCACTAATGACCGTAATGACGTCGTAATGTTATAATTCTTCGCAGAATTCGCAGAAACTTAATTCACTAGACACATTTTCAACTACTTTGTCCATTGTAGTCGGCCCTCAGTCGCGATGCATGCGACATCTAGCGTTTACTCAAACACCCGTGGTGGGGGAGTCATTTTTGGCGCGGTACGCGTTCGACGTACCTGCTTTCGCAAGCTCTCTATTGTTCACTGGCGTCGTCGGTCGCGACAGGAATGTAATAAAGCGAGGGGCCGCCACCGTAATCAAGCGATAACTAAAAGAATAAAAAACCCATAAAGGCGGAGGGGTCGCCGGAATTAGGTCGAAAATTTGCGACGGAAAACCGCACGCCAACAATCATGAAGCTCCGCGTCGAATTTTCAATTTGCCATTTATGTGTCGTATATCGAGCTCGTTCGCACACACAGATGCCATCTCCCCTTCCTCCTCCTTCTCCCAAGCCCTCTTTCACTCTCACCTTTGGTGGTTTAGTGTTTTTATCACGTTTTTCGACGTGTCTTACAGTTGTGCCCGTCGTATTTTTATATATATACTTGCGGTCGCCCCTCAAAAGCTGCACCGCAATTTGGGCGACTTGACTACATTAGAAAATGGCAGCGGGTCAACCGCACTAAAGAGCCTTCATCCACTTAATTAATGGTCAATTAATGGTGGTGCCATTGGCCTATTGACTCGCATTACAAAATGGTTTTGGTTCCTCCATTTATCGGCTGACATTAGCTTGTTATTGACGATTTGCAAATTAGGTCTTCATTAAAATTAGTCAATTTAAGTTGCTTACATAATTATAGCTTTAGCCATCCAGGATTGGATTTCGTGTCGTTTTGCTAACTGATTCTTTAAATGTATAGAAACAAAATATAGAAGTTAGAAATCGTCATTTTCCATCTTTTGCTTAAATTAATTTTTTCATTCGTGTATTTTTCGAAGTCACTTACATATTTATGCAATCTTAATCCTGATAATTTAGTAATATCAGAGTTGAGCTAATGAGATTTTAGAGTCTTAGGGTCATGAAATATTATTACGTTAACGTTACATTACGTTAACATTTTTTTTACCAATCAACTGTAGTCAACCGCATTACAGGCGTTCTGTATCCCGTAATCGAAATTTTAGAGAGCACGCGCCGGGAATCGAACCCGGGACGGAGTTTGTTTTGTGATTCTGAATTGTATTAGTAAAATGTTAACAAACTTTACTTCTGGTGTGATCAACAAACTGTGCCGAAATAAATTTCCACCTTGTACCAACTTTTTTTCTCTAAATTCTGGGTGTGTGACGTCGGTCGTGCGGCCCGAGACGCGCCCCAGGTTGAACAGCGCGACACTTGCCTTCATTCGTAACGAAATATTGTTTCCTCTTCGCTGGTTTGCTCGTGTAATTGGCATAGCCGTGATTAGATAGACGTTAATTAAGTTAACGTGTTCACCAAAGCGCCAGTCGTTTTCCCTATTTTGTTGTTGTAACGTTATTATTAGCTAAGCGAGTTTGACTCCATCCACATTCGCCTCGTCGTTGCCAACCCTTGCCCGTGCGTGACTATATATATGCGGAGAAACACACACCCACACATAGAAAACATACTCTTTGAAATAAACTGAAACTCTTCCAGATCCTCCTGTGATCCTTTTTGCACCATATCTGTGGCAATCGCACTGATCTGCTAAAAGCGCTTTACTGCACAAACCACACGCACTCGTCAAAACATCGGCAAATTGTTCTAAAAGGATCGGAAGTTTGTGCCACTGTGGTAGCGAAAAGCTCTTCGAGCATGTTGTCTTTTAAATTTACTTTAAAGATGAACGACTTTTTCTGACTGACGTGTTTACACTCAGATTTCTTTGGATAAATTTACAATTTTGCATTTTTGCAAATGTTTGCACTTTTTTTCACCGTGTGGGCATGCTGCATGGAACGCGTACAAATAAATAAATAGCACATGTAATCAAGCATTTAATGTTTCAGCGTACTCGTAAAATGTAAAAATCCAGGAAAGTTGGTGTGTAACTGAGTGTGGGTCTTTGGAGGCACCATGTACGAATGCATATAAAAATACTCGTATTTACATTTTTTGTCCCCTCCCCATCCGGTGTCGAGGCATTCTCGTCTGCATAAGCTAGAATCTCTTTTTTTCTCTTTTAATCCAATTTGGATGAGCGAAGTTTTAATCCAATTTGGATGAGCGAAGTTTTAATGAATGCTGATGGTTGAGTACGTCTAATCAGCCATCCGTGTATGCCGCGCTCTGATTGGTTGCGTGCGTTTCTCCGCGCATCGATTGCCCAAATGGTGGATTTTTGCGAGATTTCTGGGAGACAAGATGATCTGGGGGAATCGCGCGTATGGAAAAAAAACATCTCTGTAATTCATAATGAATTTAAAAAGTCCCTCCCCCCTCCGCGATGGCTTATGTGGAATGCCTGGAATCTCTTACTCATACTTGTTGGTTAATCTGCGAGTCATTTCAGGCTCTTTTCCTTCTTCGCATTATCACTAGATGGCGCCGATGTATTTTCACTGTATGATGTGTTTTCTGTTGAGTCGAGATCTACTGCTTTTGTTTCTCGATTTAAATCTTTGCTATATCCATAAGTAAATTTATGTTTATTGAAGCGAAGCACTTTACGATTCTTTCTGAGGGGGTGATTCGCTGTATAAATTTTTAATGTCGCATCTCCAGCAACTTCGCGTCAATTGTGTATGACGTTGAACCGTTCCTTTTACCCTAAAACCGATTTGTCAAATTAAACGATGATTTTTTTTGTTGACAATCTGATGTTGGAAAAAGTCATCACTCCTTCCTCCTTTCCTCTTTACACACACTTATTTTAGCGTCGTATTTTCTCGGTGGGATATATCGGCGCAATCAACTTTCTCGGGACAGTTTCCCCCCTAGCTCACCTCACCCACCCCTAACCATTTCTCCACGCAACATATTTTTTAATCTCACTTCACCACCCCCTCCTTCGACACTCGTTTTTAGCGGTAGCAACCTTCACGTGGGGTCGCTTTTTCTCTACGCACCCGTTCCGCATTTGTACACGAGATAAGATGTGAGATTAGTTGCCGGCGGATCCTCCAAACGCCCCGGGCAATAGCCGAGCTGTTGTGGTTCAGACTTGTATTTTCCTAGTTGGCACTGTTGTCGTCCTGATTTGTTAAGTGCTTTCATTTCGATTACAAATGACGACCGCACTTTGTCGACACCAGGTGGTGCAATGCGCGTTGGTGCAAGTCACGATTGCTTGTAGAAATTCAATGTGTATATCAACAAATTTATAATTTCGCCGTCATCGTCTAACAATGTGATGGAAGCGCCATTCATTTACGGAGATGGCGTCGCCATCCGTGTCGTGTTTTGATCAAGTAGGAACTCTGATTTTTGAGGGTCGCCATTTAGAAAAGATTTAGATTTGAAATAAATCTTAATTTTATAACCGTCTTCTGCGTTCCCAAATCATTCAAAAATATTATTGTGATGGTTGCATGGTACATGTAGTACCTCGCCTGTATTCGGTTCTCAGGAAGATCTGTTCGCACAACCTGATCCAACTTTCTCCGTTGTTACCGTTTATATATACAGTATATATACACTATAGAGGAAGGGAGAACATCGGTACGATTAATCGCCCAGCGCTTTCTACTGTAACCCCTCCCTCACACTAATCACCAGTGTCACCGCCAGATGTCGCCGCAGCGCGCGCGTTTATGCTCCATATATTCCTACGTACAAACACACACACACTTGAGAATTTAATCTTCGAATGAGAAGCGAAAAGCTCACGTTGGCCTAGAAAGAGATCTTGTAGCGCGGTGCCAATTTTGCAAACGTAATTTCTCCTATTTGTTGTAATGTCTCCTTCCGTATCCTTTACGCTATCGTTTTTCTGCAGCAACAGCTTGGTGCTTTTTCCGAAAAATGAATGTTGTCGCACCTGGAAGGAAGTGTTTTTTTCTCCCTGTGTCTCGCCATGAAAAAAATAATTTAAATGTCAGAAATGTGTCGCCAAAGTATCGCCTGTGCGATGCTGGTAAAAAAGAGGGAACTCCTTCGAGTTTACGTAATGTTTGAGTTCAGCAGTTACATACAGGTGTATTGATGTGCAGATCAAGATAGCTTTTTTTGCTGAACAAATATTTGCATGCGTGCATTGGTAATTTAGTAGAGTTGACGAAGATGATGATCATGCGATATTTTCTTCTGAAAATGTAAATTCGCATTATATATTTTTTTATGATAATATTTTTATAATAAAATTTTAGCGGATCCTAGATCCACTTTTTGCAGAACCCCATATAAACATCAAAAATATTATATATTTTGTATATATATATATACAGTATTTATAAAATGCAGGTATATATGTGAGATAGGTGCTCAAAAACTCATTACGTTTTCCTGTTCGAGATTAGGGTGCCAACTAATCGAACGGGGACTCACCATATAAACTCTATTATTACCCCCGATGTGTTCATTAATACATCACCTAATCATCATCTTCAGGCCCAATATTCGTCGCCATATTCACCACATGCAATTCGCTGGTCGTTGGCATGTTTAATTCGCCGAGTGAGCTCATTTATAGCGAATGTGTTCGAATAGAGCGACCAGTGAACGTGGCGGGTATCTAGAACCCATTAAGGCACATTGCGCACGGGCCACCACCAGTCAGACCGCGCCATTACCCACTCCCCCCACCTTCGAATGCCCCTTCCACTTCTCACCCCCGCACCAACACCACCCATTACCCCTCGATGTGCGCGGGGCAACTGTCGTGTGTGTGCTTTAACGATAAGTTCTTCAATTATTTTTATTGCCAGATTATGCGTGTAACTCGTATTTATTGAGTGCCAACAAACTGAGTTCACCTTTGGCTATGTGTGTGTGTGTGTGTGTGTGCAGATGCGCGTACGCCGTTTTGTCCTCGGGTGACCCTCAGCGCCTCTGCAGAAGGTGCCACTGATCCATGCACATTGGAGTAGTAACTGTAATCGTTTGAGGTCCGTATTTGTTGGAAAGAATGTGGCGCTGTTTGTTTAATAACAATATTATGTCAGACATTCAATTTTTGAATTAACAACTCGCGCAACTATTCAGCTTGGACGTCATCTGTCGGACAAACTTCGTGACGACTTTGTGTGTGAAGAGCTGGGAGAACTCGTAAGGTTTTTTTAATGGTTCACCGCCTTGCCGATTGGTGACGATTAGTGGCGAGCGCCACCTGAAATTCAATCTTAAATACCAGGATTGAGTTTTTCGTTTCGGTTAATAACGGTTTGGTTGAAGATATTGGTTGAGTGATATGAATCAAGTTGTCTTTTAATTGGTGAACGCAAAATTGTTTCAAGTTATCTTGATTAGTTGTGACATACTCCATGTAGATCGACTAGACTCGAATCGAAAGGTACTTAGGAGGACACGCAGGTTGGCTATGCTCTATTTTGGCGCGATCCCCATCCCCAACCTCATGATGTTTTCGGGTGTTTGGTCGGGCCGTGTGAAGACGACTAGTGAACATTGTGGGTACCAGGCACAAGTAATAAATTTAAGAATTGGATGCCGAGCGTAACTAATTAATTTGTGAACCTGCAGAAAATGATGTTGAAATCGTGATTCAATTATAATTTTTAAGTCCACTATTGAAAATGATTTTTTTTTTGGAAATAACACTCTCTGCACCTGTTGCTTTAAATCGTCATCGTCACTTCTCCCGGCCGACGCTCCTCACGATCGTTGGGCTGAATTGCGAATAGACGGCGCCACCTATCGAAACACTTTGTCACTATGTATCCGCCTTGATCTCTGCAGTGACCTCCTGTTTTACGCCTCGACTAGTTTCAACATTTATTATATATTTAAAGTGATTCAGGGAGCTCATTAACTCTCTCACTCTTCACTCGGGGTCTCCCCACTGATGGTGGCGCGACGAGGGAAGATGTGCGGACCGGGCGAACTTTTATGGTTACCCGGGCTCTGTCTTGAGAGTCTTCTGGGCTCTATAAACGCGGGTGGGGAGGAAGGGTTATGCACGTTGTGACGTCATCCATTTGTCTTCAACGGATAGTCAACGTGTGCCGTTTTTATGGCCTTTTTCACTGGCGGCGGCGTCGTTGTCGTCGTCGACGAATCCTACGGGTGACTTTGACTTCCCGCGCTCTTATTAAAATATCGTCGGTTTAATGAAGGAAAATATGGAATTATGGGCTGATGAATAGACGTGTTTTTTCTCCTTTGAAAAGCGCTCGAGTTTAATCAGCATGATTTTATCGGTAGTTAACCTAGTGGCACATATACACTGTGCTCGATTATACCGCTATAGGCGCTGAGCAATGGCACTGGGTGGCGTTTATTTCGTATTTCAGCTGGTGACTGCAGGTTGTAATTGGCCCCGTTTAATGGTGCCTGGACTAGCCGATTTTCTTGATCACCAGATCGAGGCCCCCCAATAACTGTGATCACTATAGGTACGTTGGGAGTGTTGCCCTTGAAATTTCAGTTTTCGTCTACCACTTAAAGCGCGTCATATCTAGAATTTGGTCATGATGTGCTGGAGACTTTGAAGGCCCGTTGCCCATTGACCGGCTAAGCATCACTATACTGTACCTTAGTGTGTTTCAATAGGCGGGCTAAAACGCTTTAACTCTAACGTGCTACCACTGAATCATGTGTTCCAATAGGTCATGTCCATTATGTTCAACGTTCTAACGTTGAAGCGCATGTTCCAATGTTAAAGAGTAGGTGGCGCATCACCATGTGCGCTTGACTGAAAACGGTAGGTGCTGTTTTTATAAGAGGGGGGAGGGATGGAGGATGTGGGTACACGCGAGCGATTTTCGCACTTGTTAGGAACACCTTATCCAGCTTCTCTCTATTCCCCTCCTCCTATTCTTCTTTCGTATAATTATTAAAGACGGCTGACGCATAGTACACGCGAGACATGACGCGCACGCATATATGAGAAACTTGGACGTGAAAAAGCGACAGAAAATGGATCTTTACAATGTCTCTCCTCGCCAGTTTTTCCATTTCTCCCCCATTCCACGGCACCACTTCTCCCCCACACCTTTTACCTTTTTTTTCTTCACTCTGCTAAGTGCTTTTTTCATAATTAGGTTCTGCCCCCCCCCCACGCCCACCTAACACCCACACCCCATCGAAGTACCATTGTTCTATAGATGGGGGGAGCTATTTATGTAGGCTCGTTCCAGGCTGTACCCCCATTATCCCACATTCCGCCCCCCTCCCCCCGCCCCACTTAACATCCCACCCGATGTCGTTCCATCCCCACCCACTCCCCACTCATCATTTTTTCTCGTCGTCTGAGTGAGAGCATCTTTAGTTGGCTGTTATGTGTTTTTTTCTTTCTTTCTCCACGGACTCACTCGTTTGCAGAGGCAAATATACACCAGTATGTATATACAGTACATGTAGTAGCTCACCTTTTAGAGACGAGAGAGAAAGGTGGAATCTATTTTTTATACCTTTATTGCCGCCATTTGCAACGTGTTTAACTGGCAGCGCTAGTGGATTCCATTCGCTCCTTATTGTTGCGCGTCATCTTGGAAATTTTTGGAGACTTGGGCGCGCTGCGCATTTCAGTTTGACGGGTCGTGTATCGTGTCACTTTTGTTCTAGTGGCGGTGGTGGTGGTGGTGCAAGGCATCTTCTAGAAATAGACGCGCCCTATATAGCTCGAAAACATTCGGCGTTCCTAATGGAAATGAGATATATTTTTTCTTCGTTACTTCTTTACTT
>JAQGBY010003791.1:0-18216 GCA_034698785.1 Mycogona germanica | reverse complement strand
CGATTTCATTGAGCCGTTCTGAAATTTTGCTCTGCACACCAAAATCCAATTCTTAGTTTTATAATATAGGATTATTTGATGGAATCTAAACAAATCACGGAATTGGTTTAACGACGAATAAACGAGAGAGCTCTCGCGCCGAGAATCGAACCCGAGACTTATCAGGGCCCGCCACAAGTCTGTCTCGTATTTCCTAGCCGACTGTCAGCGCCACTGGCGGCAATAACTGGAACCGCTATCGAGTCTCGAAGCTGACATCTCATTGGCCGCACTCACTAATACATCGACTCTTGAGTGCTTCGTGCGCATCTGCGCCATCAAAAATCGACGAATTAATAATAGGCTTTCAGGCAAAATGGTTGTTTTGGTAATAAACGAGCGTGATAAGTGATGACGTAGGGGCGTTGGCAACAGTGTTATCGTCGTAGTATATATATCGGACCAAATAACTCAGGGTGATCGATTGATTGGGCAAATTTCAGTGACATGCAGCCTGAGATAGTAAAACCGGGACAACCACTGATTATATTCTGGTGTATGGAGTTAGCGCGGTGGGAACCAAATAATGGTGAGACCAATTAAGGGCAGATCCAAAAATAACCCACCCATTACGATACATAGACAGGTAATCAAACGTATTCATTAGAAGAATATTGGTTCTATGATATTCAATATTATGAAATGAAGTCGTAGCGTTTTCGAAGTAGAACTACGTCTTCTCTTCATTAGAAGGGGTACATTGAAGAATTTTGGACAACACAAACTGCTACACAAAATTAACTACGTAGCAGAACTATAAATCTATCTCTTAAATTAAATTTTTTTAAAAACATTCTTTCTGAAATTTCCGATTTTCAAACACTTATTAATAGCAGCAAATGCGATGGGAAGGTGACGTGAGCACTGGTTCAATTCCCGGCAGAGACCTCCGGAATTTTTCGGACGAGAGAAATTCCTTGGAAATGCGAGTATCAAGCAGGTGCTGTCATCACTACTGCGAGCGAGAGTCTATGGCGATTAGGAAAATAGGTCTCGAACCGACGCAGTGGAGTGAAAGGATCGAATCCGACATGTGCTGCCCTCTGGTGGCGGACGAGTATGTGCTGCCCCGTGCTGCGAGGCAATCACACAACGCACCGATCAGACTGTTTTACTTATTTAAATTAATAGTCGAACAAAATAAAATCTGACGCCAGAAACAATAATAAACTGTCTAAAAACAACTTATCATTCGAGAAACTAAAATGAATCGTCCAAAATAAAAAGGAAAACGAACGACTTCAAAGATGACGGCTAAATGGTTGAGCCCTTCATAATTCAAGCGGCGTCTATAATTTGACTCCTTGAAAATGTCATATTGTTTGGGCGGTCCTAATAGGGACGTGTACGTTAGGCAGCTTCGCATCTCATCTTTAGTCAAATAAAGCAAAATGTCGCGAGTACATATCCGCACTTTATATAAATCTGCATTTCACTTTCCAGACAATAATTTCCAGCAAAAAAAGCCTCGCCAGAAATTTATTCTCCAGTCGGTTATAATTTCCGAGCATCAACAACAAAGAAAAAAAGCAAATCTTCCAGAAGTGCTATTCCAGAAACACCGTGAACAATAAAATATAAACGTCACGCGCGATCCAGAAGTGGAATCTCTCCGGGGACAATTCTAGTTTACTGGGAACTGTCGAACGGATTACAAATGTACGTGTGTGCGCACAGTGTTGTCGAATGCGCCGAACAGACAAGACATCCCAGAGCTCGGGAAACAGAGAGAGAGAGTGAGAGGAAGCCATAATGCGGGAAATAAATTGTCGCCAACTCGAATTATGAAAAGTGAAAACCGGCTAAAAGCTAAAGAGCGATCGTCAAAATATAATTACAATGTTCGGCATTCGTGTCGCTGCATATTATAGAGTGTCTGGAGAGAGCTACTGAGCGCGCTGGAGCGTTATTACGGATACGTGTGGCGTTTTCGAACGGAACTATTCCAAATGAGGTCGAACCCCAAACTAGGAAAAGTCAAAAATTCTCAGAACTGATCACTATTAGAATTAAGGACTGACTGGTGCATTGTGTGATTGCCTGGCAAATGGGGCAGCAGTAATATACTCGCCCGCCACCAGAGAGCAGCACCTGCCAGATTCGCTATGTTGGTTCGCGACCTCTCTTTTTGTCGCCATGGGTGTGACGTCAGTGACGCTCGCCCGCGCCAGTGACGCCAGCATTGACTTTAGACTTAGAATAAAGCAGACGAATCTGACCGGTGTATTGTGTGATTGCCTCGCAACACGGAACAGCAACATGCCGGCTCTCCACCAGAGGGCAGTGTCTGTCAAATATCTGATCCCCTCCCTTTGCTACGTAGGTTCGAGATCTCTTTTTTCCGCGCCATAGGTTTGACGTCAGTGAAGTTTCCCGTGTCATTAACGTCAGCTCTTTTAAAAACAATTCCATTCCGAAAGAAGTAGAAATTTCTAACGTTCGAAAAATGCCAGATGTCCCGGGATTCCTTTACGCTCTGTTTCTTTCAGGATGGACTGACTGTCAGCGCCATCTCGTGACGAATCTCTTAACTGTTCTCAATGAGATAACTATACCGCATGTACAGACAGTGTTTTGAGCCATCTGACGACGGAAGCGTAAGTTTAGGTGAAAAGGTGTGCTCCTTTGTCGGAGCAACCGATCAGAATTGTTCGAATTCATCTTCATCGGCCGTGAATGACTTGAGAATTAGTCTTCCGGTCAATTCTAATAGACCAGTTCTTTTGAAGTAGAGCTACGTCTTTCTCGCCACTAGATTGGGTAGATAAGTTTGAGATGCAACGGTCCGGAAGTCCAACCCCGGTTTCATCGAGTGATCGTCCCCTTTCACCGTATAGGGATCTTCAACGTGCACCGTGCACCGTTTCGCCCCAAAAATTCCACAGGTCTCGATCGGGAATCGAACCCGCGATCACGTGGGACAGTCAGCGCACACGCTCGCCACTAGGTCACACGACAATACAATGTAAATACAATATAGTTGCCAACACCGGAAACAGCCTTTTTCTATTTTTCTAATAAATAAAATATGTGGTTCAGTTCATTTAAACTCGATATCGTTTTAACCGAGAAGACTGGTTCCACTGTTTTCGTCGTTAGTAAAGCAGATGCTACCGACAGTCGGAATAAGCTCCCCACCTGTATAATAATAATCCAGGACAGGCATATTTATCTGTTTACCAGACCGAATTGACAGATGCTCTAGTTCAACATGTACTTCATTCCCATTTCACCATCAATTAATTCACATTTCGGCGCGGCTCGTCCTGTTTCACGAAGGGCGCGTGCAAAAACGAGACATTGCGACGAAATATTTGGCGGCACACGAGAGAGAAGACCGCTTATGGGCAAGCGAGAGTGTACATACTTAATTTCCGCACCATTTACCATTTTTCTGGATGTCGTTTTTGGTCGGGCAGCCATAAATGCAAGTCATTTCTCAGTACCGAGTCAAGCCACATCGTTTTGTCATTTTCCTGCAATTTTAAGTCCATCCCATAAGGGTATTATTACGCTCCTGTCGCAATGATCGTGCATACTTAATCCAAGCGGGATTGAGCAGGGTGCGTTGGACATTGGAACAAAATCGGCGAGTCCGAGCTAGAACAAGAAAGATCTGTTCGTTCTCGAATGGCAATTTGCCCATCTCTCAAATGTGCACGTGAATTCGATACACGAACTGGAGAGGGCTGCGTTCAACTTCCAATATCATTCTGCCACGCGATCTGCATTTCAGGTCAGCGCGTGTGATCTCGAAGTCACCCTTTGCCCCAATCGCACGTGCAAATCAAATCTCTCAAGCATGCTCATGCAATGATAGTGACTGAGAGGATTAGATAACAGTCACTAGATGGCGCCACAAATGTAGACCCGTTCTTTTAAAAAAAGGCTAACTAACGTCTAAAGCCTGGAACATGCTATCGAAAAACAATGAATTTAAATAGATCTATGGGGGTTGGCGTCGTAGCAGAATCAATGGCGTCTGCTGTGTCAACGTGCTTAATCAACGGCTTGGGTAGATTCCGAATCTCGTAGAAACAGGCTGGAGAGAGGAATAATTTGTGTTTTTTGTGTGGTGATTTGGGGGGATTGGCGCATTGCTGCGAAATGACATCGTCTGTGGAAAATGGCGGAACCATTATTTATGTGTCTGCCTGCTCGCCAAATTCTTCCATATCGCTTCCCCATCGTGCGCCAAATAATTCGACTTTTTTTTCTACGGAAACAGCGCATCTGGGAGACCAAATCGAAAAGGAAGGCGGACACTGCAATAACCACAGCTGGCATATATATAGACAGCGCCACTCACGGCAGCTTTTTGGAAACTACAGCCTGGTTAATGATGGTCGTTCCCAATTCAAATTTTTCTAATCACGTGTTTTGGGTCATGTTCATATCCTTGATGCATCACTTCGCACTGTTATTTTATTGACTAAAATTATTAAAACGTATGTCCGGTGTGACTTTAACTCTCGATAAATAGAAAATAAAGGAAATACATTTTTTAATGGAAATTCTAAACCACACCAACCATTTGAAGAACCGATTGCAAATAACTTAATGGGGGAAAATAGGTTGGAAAATGTTATTTGGTAGCACTTGCTAATAAGAAAATAGGCCAAAGGAGAGACTGGGACTCGAAACTTTATGTTCAAAAAATACATTAAACAAAGCTTAGGGCGTGTGCTTACAATATTTGTATTATTCAATCGAACTTGGTTCCTCACAATTCTATTCAGAATCGAGATATAGTTTTCGATAGATCTAATCGTATGATTGCGCAGAACAACAAACCAGCATTTAGCATGTGAATAAATGAGATCAATTAGATTTGTGGTTTAAATGTTACACACACATATCCGGAACTTTTAAAATTAAATTCGTAACACGTTGGTTACGGATTAGCATTACGTTTTCTTCCCTGTGACAACATTTGTAAACCCAAAAAACGTCCAGAAAATGCTCAACCGTGAACAGATTGGAAATGATACGTGACCCTCATTGTGTCAAAAATCAGCTCCCACGCTCGGTTGGAATCTTTAAAATAAGCTCGCCCATTAATCAATGCCGAAAACACATCAACACCTCCACCACAACAATAACAATGTCAGCTCCAAACCAAAAGCCGTGCCGAGCTTCCCCCAACATCACCCCCTCCCACCCCACCCCCTGTAATGGCCATCCCCAAGTGCACGCACATTAACATTGACAATTTTTCTGTCACATCCGCAGACAGCGGATGGCAATTTGCGAGAACGCGCTTCAGCAATGTGAGGAATTACGCGTTCCATATTTGCCCGACATTACTCACATTCTCGACAACATAGACGAGTAGTGTACATGGATTATGCGCGTTGTACTACTGTACAGTACTGTACTGTACTAGTGAATGAGGTCGCGCTGGAGGAAGAACAGAACAAAAGCGCCGCCTGATAGAAATATCAAAATTCCGAGCGTACGTTTTGCATGATGTCTGTCGAGGTATTTATTTTTTTCACTCCATCTTCTTGTCATTGCGTGGGGACGATGAATTGTTGAGAGAGAGCACTTATGTCATCGCCACGGGTTTAGGGGCGCTTCGCCATTTTGCCATTAAATCCGTTTCCGGTGGGTCGTCTCGGTAAGGTCCCAATTCAGATGTATTTATGGAGGGGGGAACCAACCAACGATATGTAAATAAGAATAGAAGACGGATGGACAAAATGGCTGATGGTGCCACAAGAGAAGCTTGTGCCACGATGCGTCTGTTGCGCAGCAAAATAACATTGCCCTGAACTGCATCGTAACAACAGTTGATCTCTGAACAAAAATAAAACAATTAAAACAGAAACGAGCTCGTCACAAGAACAGTAGTGAGGTGCGGGTTCAATTCTCAGTCGAGACCTCTAGAATTTACATAGAATAGACATATAAACTGACGTCACCGCCACGGGCGAGAGTTACTGACGTCACACCTATAGAGAGGATGAATAGACGTCTCGCACCGTCGTAGTGGAGTGAGGGCATCGGATCTGACGGGTGCTGCCATCTGGTGGCGGTGGTCTATGGTGTTGCCCCGTGTTGCGAGGCAATCACACAATGCACTTACCATTTTTTAAATTTCTACTACTACTTCACTACTTTGAAAAAAGGCTTTCCAAGATATTTTTGGAGCCGTCCACTTGTAAACCCCCCGAATTTACCATGATTTTCAGATTTCCATTATAATAGTCGTGACCTGCCAAAATAGGTCAAAACATTCCGTAAAAATGCGGGGAAAAGGTCCGCGCGGGAATTCTGAGAATAAATTCGTAGTTGGTTCCAGGCAACAAAAGGTTGGAGGGTGGATGCAAAATAGGCGAGAGATTTGCGGTCGGAGACATTAAGCAAATGTTGACCTAAAGCTTTGTCGACGCTTTTGAAGTCGTCCAGCGAATCTGACCCTTAGGCAAGGTTAAGAGTAACGACGAGGGGGGAAGGGGGCATCCAATATTTCCTAGTCACGCAGGGACTCAACACGAAGGCCCTATGACTAAACAAATCTTCTGCACCACAAATTCGATGTAATATTTTTAAAAATGAGCAGTTTCGTTCAAAACCAAACCGCTTTTCTTACTAAATTAGTTTGATTTTGAGTGGACAGAAATGATTACCAGGATCGATAAAGTCTGAACGCCCGAAATTAATTTTTCCTCACGTTCCTCACGAGCGAAAAATTAATTGGCAGGTTAAAGGGTTAATACGTCATCAGTTACGACGTCACGACGTCCACCTATCGGGAACGCATAAAATTACAGGCAAACATTACGCCAGCAATGATCGCTAGGTGGCGCTCCGAGAATCGGGAGCCATAATCCAGAATTTAAAATTTCTGAATTGTCACGATGAATTTTGTTTATGATATAGACGTTTTGTTTTGACAAATCGAAGCTCGTTCTCTACAGTATAGCGAGATCACGACCAATAATAACATTTATTCCATGTGGATGTAAACACAAGCTTGAATTGTGCGGAAGCCATTTGGCTGGACTCGTATTTGCGAATTGCTGATGCATAATTAGTATTGATCGACGCTGCCTATCAACATTTGTCCAGTTGTTCGGCAACACAAAGGGAGAGAACGGGGTAAATACACGACTAGGTCACATTGTATTTTGGAACAGTCATCTACCATTCGGTCCAATGAACACTAGGCCTACGTGTATTTACTCAGCGGTAACTTCAAACAAAACTGAAATTACCGCCAATAAAAAAACGCTTGCAGATATGTGAACTGGAGGATCGAAACCTGACTCCTGACCAGATCACAGCCATCGGAAAGAACAAAATTAGGGTTGGACAAAAAGTATTTATATACAATACATTTTTAAAAATATAAGACAGAGAGCATATGCAATTTTCAAAGAAACGTGTTGTACTCAATGAATCTCTCTGAAAATCGAATGAGTGCTCAATTTTAGTGGACGTTTCCACATGTACAGATTCCTTTGTTTTTTTCTTTAAATACGTGTTTAAATTACATGCAATATTAGAAAAAACACCTACCATAGAACTTGTTCATGGACGAAAACCCATTGCCAAAATAATAAGCAGAAATATTTTTCGAGCACTTACCTATAAAAATGGAGAAAAATAATTAGTATACAATCATTTCTACAAACTCGACTTTTGCATTAATCAAAGAACACATAAACAACACGTTGAAGTCTTATAAATCCAATTTATCAGCCTTTCAGTTCGTTTCGGAATATTTTCAATTACTGAATTATTCCAGCTTTCCAAACAGTTAATTACTATAACATAATTAACGATTGACTTAAATATGATCCGAGTGGCAAAGTTGAGAAAATTATTTAAAAAATCACTTGCCAATATAACACATTTTGGCACCGTTCACTGTTCCGTTAGTGTTTACGAACCTTAACCTTGTGCAATTTAAGAGATGAAAATGGAAAAATAATCACAAATGGAACGCAAATTAATTAAATTCAAATTACGCATGAACAATGCAAATAATTTGAAGGAATGAAAAGACCGAATATCACAGCCAGACCCGTCGGCTTGGCCGGGGAATTTGTCCTCTATACCAAATTTAATCCCGGTTGAACCGGAACTGCCACTAGTTTTACAGCGAAACCACCTTATTACAGTTCCAGTGAGTTTAATTCGAGTTCCAGCCTTGGATCACTGGTTCAATTCCTGGCCGAGACAAAGTAAATTTCTAGATGTGCCTTCCTTTTAAATGGAAGTAAAAACCTGTACGATATCAGGTACACATTAGAGATCCCAACCTAGGTTTAGGCCTAGGATAGGCAGAATACACAGGTGGACCGACCTCCTTAACCAATATGAAAGGAGGTGGACTATGCGAATGGAAAACTATTGAACGCCTGAAAGGTGCTAAATTGGAAGGCGCTGGTGTATTACACGAAGCCTGGTTCCGGGCGGAGCTTTACGTAGAGTGCATTGAAACAAACGATAGGTGCAAGGGGACGATTTCGTCTTGTGACGTCACGCGTTTGCGTCGTTCTATATCGAAAATGTAACATCGTTGTCAGATATTTTGTCGATTGTTCCTCTCAAATTCAGCAGAGGACACCACACGCTTGGCAGCAGCCAATGGCTAAACAGAATGAATGACTAATTTAATAGTAGACAAGACCCGAATTCTCCAACCGAAATTTCCAGACACATAAATCCGTTACTTTATCTAAATGCTGTAAAAACGAGTCTGGAAACGAACCACGTCCACGCCCAATACCAAAATTAATTTATTACGATAGACAAGGTGTAATAGTCTGCTTGCCCCGACCTGATCAATTTACCAAGACAGTTTCATCAAAGGCAAGGCAAATTCTCACGAGCAACAATTTAAATTTGGAAAACCACTTACGGGAATTCCACAGATAAACTATTTAAATAAATAGAAATATAATTCAATTGTTCGAGTATTTTATAGATGTGAATCTACGATATTTCTATTAGAAAACAATAAACATCTTGTAGATGAATTTATAATGACGCCAACAACCATTTTAGAAACTGCTGAAAGATTTGCAAGGTACAACATACTGCTTAAGTGTGACATCTTAAGTGTTAAACAAAAATACAACGCACTCAATTTTCAGGTATTACACGTATTTAACATCATTACAAACGTCACTGCAACTCTAATGGATTTAGGGAAAAAGTAGTTCAACGATAGTGATTATCAACGATAGTGATAGTGATTTAATGGTTCGATGCCGAATCGTATCGATAGGTAGAATGAAATATCGGTTTCGGAGGCAAGTGTAAATTGAAGAAGTTCTATCTCATTTGAATGCGATCGAATTTCTCAATTTAAAATGCGCCCCTTATTTTTTTTCGTAGAATACGTGTTCTTCTTAAACGGTCTTATTTTTCTCCGCATCAGTCGACCTCTAGAGAATGGGCCAACTACTGAAAAAACGAGACCGGGCAAGTCTAGTCCCGATCCCACGTCTGCGCGAAAGTGAATCACCACAGGTGTGTCACGCATTTAATACACACTTCGAAAAGAATGACTAACGAATTTTTACCTTCGTTTACAAATTGCAGCGCTCACACACCTACAAGAAAAGGCCTCCTATTCAATTAGGCGTTCTTAGATGTCTCAATATAAAGACTCGTCTGGCGGGAAATATTTTACGAGCTCCTTGTCAGGGAGATGCGAGAAGCCCTAAAACGTTTCTCTGATCGAGTGAGATACCCTAGTTGCACTGTAAGCGTGCTTGAGATGTTCGATTCTGGGATTTAGATTGGGACAAATGAGTTTTCGAGTACCGCAGGCGCTTTCCTGAAATACGAGTCGGGTGAACATTCGATATTAGTACGACTCGTCGTAGTCCAGTTGGTTTAGCGACTGACTGTGGGTTCGGCGGTCCCGGGTTCGATTCCCGGCGCGGGCTCTCGAAAATTTCGATCCCGGGTTACTGGTTGTTCCCCCTCGCACAGTGCCTAAGCACCATGAAGGGGACGTAACGCCTGTAGTGCGGTTGACTACAGTTGATCAGGAAAAAAATATATATTAAAAGTCAAACGCACCCCTCTTCAGTACGTGTTTCAAGATCAAGTGCACAAATGAGACAGGCATATTGCCATTCGAAAACGAGATTGGCGGACTCGCCAATCTTGTTCCAATATCTCAGTATCTAAACGGTGGATTAAATATGCTTGACCAGTGTGCCTAGGCTATAAGCAGAGACAAAAGGTTCCACTCACTCGAACCAGATCGTCTTATTATTGCAGTCAGATGAGAGATGATTCATGAGCCGATCATGGTGGACTGACATAATCACTTCAAGGTGCCGCGACATCGTCTTAACTTGAAACCCGATAGGCAGACAATACCGGAATCCCGATAGTACAAGAATTCAACAACTACATGTATTCAATAGAATCGTTTAACGACTCTTACAAATCTAGTACTGGTAGTTTATAACATTTCGCGAAACTGTCGTTATCCGTAAAAAGGGTAAACAGTTGCCAGGGGTGAAAAGTATTTTGATTGTTAATCGATGGTCGATCAAGAGGCGCAGGTTCTGGATGGAATCCATATCCAGCCAAGAAATTTCGCGCTGAATTCTTAGATTCCAGGTTCGAATCTCGAGTTAGGTGGAATTCGATGCGGCTCGTGAGCTGCGCGGTCAGTGGGCCCGTTCTGGGGTGCGGGCCGTGAACTCCCCAGACTGATGGTCCGCAGACGAACTCGGTTTTAACGGACTCGTTTGGCGGGGGCCGCACGGCTTGCCGGCACGCCCGGCCCCCGTCCCGTCCTCCTCAGCGGGCATCTCTCGTCTAGTCCATAAAACGCGAGCAGAACGCTAAGTCGAATCTCCAGGGGAGAGGGGGAAGGGGGTGCGCATCACATGATGTATCGCTCCGCGCCGAGAGATGCCGGAAGGCAAAATGCTGGATGGGACACCGACCCTGCGGAGACACACACACGCACTTTCGGATAAAGGTGTGCGAGCGAACGGCTTCTTTTCACCTTTCCGTTATTACGAGCCTCCCAGTGTGTGTGCAACATGGCATTCCCGGAGGAATTTCACCAGGTATTCCGTATCCGTGCGCGAGTAACATTCCATATTGGCTCCCCGCGCATAATTGGCTAGGAGTCGGGGGATTGGCGACCGCGAGGCTCGACAGCCAATAAGAGTCAATTTCTCAGCCCATGAAAAACAGCCTGTTAAAAAAACCTCTAACTTCTGTGAATTTATTTCTCATCTAAACCAGCCTTTATCGGCTCATTCACCCGCCACCAGAGGGAAGCACCTGCCAGATCCAATTTCCCGTAATCCGCTACGTCGGTTCGATACCTCTTTTCTTCCTCGCCATAGGTGTGACGTCAGTTTGTCTTCGCGCCATCATCTGCATTATACTCTCAATTCCCAAGGAGAGAGAGGCGCTTGTAGGAATTTATCTTAAGACGTTCCTATGCGACTTTACCAGAGCTGCTGAAGGCCTTTAATTCTACCTAAATCTTTTGCAAACGCACCAATTAAATAACCAGCACAGGTGGCCCGCGCGGCAAAAAGGTTGACCACCATCCAAGTACGACTCGATCTTAGAGATAATTTTTTTTTGTTATCTCTAGGTATGCTGGCAGGTGAAAAGCATGCTGTTGGGCAACAACGAAATGGAAAAAAATACGTAACGTTCTAAATAGAGGCATAAACAAAACCCATTTGTGGTAATGTACAAGTACCGGATATTTCGACATCCAAAATATAACAATTACACCACTCGAAGATCTTGAGAATTCCCGACAATAAATCCTTCAACATTTAAACAATTCTCGACTAAATAAATTCATATTTGAAAATTAAATATAGATGAAAACAAATGTGTTGAGAGGCAAACTTGGCCATTCACATTAAATACTTTAAATATAAATCACGACAAAAACTAATTCTGAAAATGTGCAATAAAACAATGTTTACTTCGTGAAATCTCATACTCTTTATTGAATATTCTTAGTAATGGCTTTCAAATAAAATGCGCCTGGGTAGTATGAAATGTGAGGAGAACCTAATTATCCGGTCGCTCAAAAAAAGCAATGCTAGAAGAACCTGGGTTCAGGTTATCTCTTTTAACCGTTGCATATATTTGAATAACTTGTTTTTCTTTTGCTCCTTTGATGAATAAATAAAAATACTACAAGGTAGATATGCAAAAATATTTGGGAAGCACAGACATGAACATGAATTACGTAAACCCCGTTTCGTGAACCTGGTCTGGCGCTCCTGACAGCCAAAATTTAAAATGAACCAAATTTTGATTTCACAAATCTCAGATATTATGGAAAAAGTAAAATCGCGTTTAAATTGCTTTAATTGCTAAATGAAGCGATTAAAGTCAGAGTTTTGTAAGTCGTTTTTATTTCTTGAATTGAGATAAAAAAAGAGGTTTTACTAGAAGTGCTATAATAATTTTAGTTTACTTATCCAACTTGTGCTGCCATCTGTCGGCGCGTAAATAAACCAAAGGCCTACGTCACATTTTAAACGATACAAATGAACATCAAACATAAAAAAAAAATACCATTTCGTGTCTACAAATCGGCCTAAACAAGCATTACGTGCGATCATTTAGAAAAAAGCATTCCATCCGAAATTACAAAACGAGAAATCGATTATAGATGATGGAGGAAATTTTAGCGACGAATCCCGATAAAAATAACTTCCTGTTCGTCGACAAAGTTAAACCTGATGGGCTGGCAACCGACGAAATCCCCTAGCCAAGCCCGGCGCTTAACTCTCTCACGTCGCCGTTCATCGAGCAGAGGTCCTCAAACGGCTCCAAATTGCATCCACATGCGACAAACTCGAGACCGGACGGCCCACCGTTTACGAACCACTGGTGGCGGAGGCCCCAAAAGACACGGGCCATGTCCACACGTCTGGCTCGGATAACCAGATAGAGGAATTCTATTTTCACGTCAGAGCCGCGTCGAAGCCCCACCATTATTGCGAGGACAGTGTCCGCAGCCTCGAAACCACCTATGGCACTCTCCCTCTCTCTCTCTCTCGCAAATGGATGACGCAATAAAACATAATTTCCACGTCGATTGGACAATTGGAAAGGTGCTTATATTCTTCAGATTGTACTTAGCGAGCGAATGAGATATAGGGTAACGGTAATGCAGTTGGTGGGGGGAAACGGGTTGGCCGTGGACCATTTGGGAGGATGGACAGGAGAGAAGTGCTTTTATGTCAGGTCGTATGACACGAACGGGAACACCACGTCATTCGAGGAGAACAGACAAAGAATCAAAACTGATAAATTGATCCACCATTACTGATTTATTGATTTTTAGTGTGTAAAATTAAATAAGATTGCAATTGATATGTCAACCGTCATATAAATAATTTCCAATGCTATTAAACCAGCGCATATTTTTAATTAAAATTACTAATTTTCGGATAAAAATAGTCGAAACGTCAATATGACGATTGAAATGTCGATGTTTACTCCAATACTAATGATAATGTTGTTATTCAAACGACAGGTTAGCGATCAAATATTTCAATCGTAATTAATGAAGTGCCAGGTGCCCCCGACTGATAATACATTCACATTTATTTTCCGTTCCGTCATCACATCTCATTTCACATTTCACATTCACATTTATTTTTCCGTAAAGTATGTGCGCGTACAGTTACTATTGTGAGCATGTGATGATCACATGGTCCATAGAGGAAAGAGCATTTAGATGGGGCTGAGTGGCGGGAGATTTGAATGAGGTTGTAGTTGGGGGTAAAAGGAGGAAGTGTGGCTAATTACGTCACAAAAGTAAAGATGATTGTGAGTTAGAACAACAAAATAATAGGAACGGGACGTCTAGATTATTTAAAATGAAAGGGGGGGTTGTGCCCGGGACCGGGAGTTGGCGACCACTATTTAAAATGAAATTACTAAACTAGAAAAACGTGGAAACTGACGATACAGAAGTGAGTTAGAACAACTGAATACTACGGTTCCAGCTGGTGACGCGCGAAAGTTTTAAAACATTTTTAGTTTTAGAAATTATTCATAGTTTAACTCTATTCGAATTATATTGTATTTTTCAGTTTTATGATCTCCGGGCGAAGCCGGGTACTTTAAACTTTGGACCAGAAAAACAAAGAGTCTGATCGTTGCATTGTGCGATTGCAATAACACGGGGCAGCACCAACGCCTCGCACGCTCGCCACCAGAGGACAACACCTGCTAGATCCGAACCCCTCGCTCAGCTACGTCGGTTCGAGACCTATTTTCCTCCTCGCCGTAGACGCGACGCCAGTTCGTCTCGCTCGCGCCGATGACGTCAGACCCATGTTTTATATTTCCATTCACAAGGAAGGCGGGTGTAGGAATTCCTCTTGGCAGAAAAATGTCAAGAGGTATCAGTCGGGAATTGAACCCGTCATCACGGTACCTCCCTATTGCTTGTCCTTGTCGTTACAACCTTAGATTTTCTTGACCACAACAAAGAGATAGCACCAGGCCTTCGTTCTCTCTTCTTCGCCAGCTAGACAATACAATGTTGTACTTTCTTTTACATCTATCCTCTCTGCCATATTCACCCTCTTACATTCACCCCCCAACATTTTCGCCCACTTCGAATGGTGGCTCGAGAGCGGGTTGCTTGCCAGTCTCTTGAATGCTAGCCCGAGCATTTTCTCGGATTTTTGTATTCGTCGCTGTTGCCTGTCTCTTTACTACCGACAGATCTCTACAAGTAAAGTGAAAAAAGGGAAGGATTACGGAAATGGTGTCAGGCCTGTCCACAAAGTCGCGGGAGACAGTGGCTAAGAATAGAGAACCTACACTGTACGTTGGAGATATTGCCGTTACCAATCATCTAGCACATGAACCGGACACTTTTTAATAATTATTGGGGCATCTTGCTGCATAATCAATGCAATTGTCGCTACCTAATCAGAGCCTAGTCTAGGATTACTAGCGCTTTGAGCAGTTGTGACGTTATCAAGGGTTCAACTTCCGGTCGTGACCTCTGTCATTGCTCGGGCGAGAGAAGTTCCTTCATGCGCCCTATTCCTTGGAAACGCGAGTAAAACGTCACACCGAAGGCAGCGAGGAAAATAGGTCTCGAACCGACGTAGCAGAATGAGGCACTGCCCTCTGGTGTCGAGACAATCACAATGCATCGCTCAACCTCGATTTTATTATTTAGCGAGAAAAAGGCGGTCTCGAACCGACGATGCGGAGTGATGTGACAATTCCAGGTGCTGCCCTCTGCTCCGATACATCGACCAGACTCTTTATTACACAGGATCATTGAAATGAGTGCATGAACCGTGCACATTTGGAACTCTGAGAGCAAAAATGTTCTGTCCGTCCGCCACCAGATGACATTGTGCCTAGTCAAGATTGGTTTCAATGATATTTTATTAGACCAATTCAATTCTCCATTGGCACTCCAGCGACGGTCGCAAACTGTTTTGCGAGTCGTCCTTGTGTAGACGCCGCGGCGCCGTCACCTAATATCGGCTCTGACGTGACAGCTCCTGCTGAGTCTCATCACGTACCTGTGTGCCCCCCCTCTATCCCCTTCTTCACACTTACCCCTATCCCTCCCCACTTCTGCCCGACAATCCTAAACCCTATCCCATTTCGCCCAACTCCACCGGAACGATGTGACACGACCACATGGCGATGAGACCGCGTTCACATTCTAACTAAATACGCATTCACACATGATAACGCGTTCAGAATAACGATGGGTCGCGTCAGTTACAGGAAAATGATCGAGGCTCCCTTGTTTCGGGTATCACAGAGACAACAGACGTAACCACGTCCATCGTCTCTATCCGGATCAGATTATCCTGTGTGCAGAATCATCCTTTTTGAACGAATCGTATTAATCTTTTGATGATGACGTCAACGTGAGGAGTCCGTGCGAGGAAAGAAACAAGTCGTCTATAGAGAAAAAGATTCGGTGACATTTCTATTATTGTTTTTCAAAGGAAGATAAGAGGATAATGTCAATTACCAAAAAAAAATAATAAATCCAATTGTAAAATAGGATTTTTTTTTGCAAATCTACTGGGGCGAAGTGCTCGACAAGCAATCAGATAAGTGATATAACTTTTGGATTTTCCTTTAAGAAACCCCTCTGATGGCACACGGAAAAATTATTTTTGTCGATCCATCGCGATTTGCGGCGAGACGTGAGACGAAAATCTGATTCGAATCCACTATGGTATTCAGCGCCTACCCCGAACTCGTGTTTCGTTTGTCGCTCACCAGGGGGCCAATAAAAATACGGGCGAATCGCAGACATTCATTTTGGTTTATGCGCATGCGTCCTCAACGCGACAATCAATTTCACCGGTGACGAAACAAAAGGAAGAAATCTCATTTCACACCTGAAAAAAATCATCCTCGGATTTCTCAAGTAAACTTGCTATTAGGAATTCAAACACCAGAGTTCAATTCCCGGCGCGGTTTAATCGATTCTGAGGTACTTGCCGATAGTGTCCTTCAATCTTGAAATCCCATATATTTTATTTTTTTAAAAGAAGCACACAACCGGGTATTTTGATAATCTTGTATGTTGTATGTACCTGTTGTGTGTCATGGCAGGAAATTCGGCTTCCAATTGAAAAGAAACGGGGAAAATAAATCGGTTTACACGAAGCGTTTCAACTGTCGTCTACGTTTTTCTTTTTTTTGTAAAATCACAAAAGAAAATTCCTTTCCTACACACATGACATGAAGGCAATCAGGAAACTTGCTCTCACAATGCCATAGCAACATTTGATATCCAATCCTATCTTATCTTACAAAATAATAAAACAGAATCTGACCTGTGCGCATTGTGTAATTGCCTCGTAACACGGGACAGCAGCAACATAATCGCCCGCCACCAGAGTGCAGCACTTGCCAGATCTCCCTTAATCAGCTCGAAACCTCTTTGTGACGTCAGCACCCGCTTCAGACTTTCCATTTCATTCCTATCCTATATATTAAACTAGCTGACCCGGGCCACGCCTTGCTGTGGTTTCCGGTTAATTGGTTCGGTCACACTACCACGATCGTGCACACAATTTTCCCTTTTCCCCTTTTTTCCAGGAATTTTTTAGCCCGCTCGGTCACACTACCTCGTGCAAACAATTGTCCCTTTTCCCCGGGAATTTTTTTTATCCCGCTTTCCTGCTTTCCCGTGCTTTGCCGCTTTCCCGCTATACGGGAATACGCAAAAAGTAAAATAATGTACTGCGCCACGACGGGTCGTATTGTAGTCCTACAATTCCCAGTGTTTAGTTAGCACCAGCTTGACACTGGCATTCCCGAAAACCGTGTTTAAATATCTCACGCCCGAAAAAATTCCAAAAGTCACTCGGCCGGGAATTGAACCCTCAGAACATGTCCAAATCTCGACGTAAAAATATACGTTGAACCGATCGATCCGTGTCGATCGGTTGCTAGAATGAGCGGAGTGTGGGTGAAGTGGAGGATAGATAAATGAGTGGACAGTGTCCAGACCCAACAGAACGGATACTGTCGAGTAAGAGACAGAGAGAAAAAATAAATCTCCGAGCGAAACGGTGATTAGATAGGATTTTTTTCCAGCGTGGCATGTTTTCTTGGATCGAAGCCAGCGCCGTGATGCATGACTCGCTAATGAGTGAGACATGGCGTGAACCAAAGATTTAAGAAATACGAAATAGGACACGGATGCTACTGACGACTCTTCACCTGAGTAATGGCTAGTTTTTTGCCAGGGACAAAATCTAAAAAAGAAAAATAGAAGAGCGAGAAAACTGTCAAACTGATGATGACCGTTGAAAATAAATTGATTGTCCGGGGAGGTGCAGCCGTACGGGATACGTGCTACCTAGGTTCTAGTCCGGCGTGAAATTCTATGGCCAAACCGGTGCGCTGCTTTGAATGCCTTCAGACCGTGGTGCGTTGTTGTAATTAAACGGTATTTTGCCTGGTCGTGGGTAGGACAAAGTGCGATTAATCGCATCCACAGCCGCTGAAAACCCAACTCGTTATTAATAGAACGCCGGATGTTGAGGCCTGGAAAACTACAGACTTGATCCAGTCCTGCTTAAAAGTACTAAAATGATACAATAAATCTAATTACTACAATATATACCCACAAGCAGCCCCGGATGGGGCCTATGGCGGGGGTCAAATGACCAGTTAAGGACAAAGGTGTGG
>JAQGBY010003790.1:0-18218 GCA_034698785.1 Mycogona germanica | reverse complement strand
GAGGACAGGTTTTACGCAAGAATTACGATAGAGGATTTGAAATTGGCGACATGCACAGTTGTAGACCAGCGAATCATAAGACGCTTACAGACACAAACTTTTATAAAGCTTTATAAAATTAGGGGTAATTGCAAGTTTTTTTTCCATGGAAACGTCATTTTACTTATGTCAAACACATCGTGGTCATTTGAAAACTTGCCTCGTATGTGCTCGGTAGGCCCAAGCAAAATTACATATCCTTGGAGCAAATCGGGAAATAATCGAGTTAAGCGCGGTTTACACCGGAAGAAATCGGCTCCTAAGAAGCCGATCTTATTCCGAGCTTTAAAAAGGTGAATTCGATAAGGGGAATATGATTTGACAAATGACCGCTTTCGATACAATTATCTCATTTTTTCCTGTATACTTTGTCGGCCATCTGAATAATTGGCAAAGCGAAAAAGTATTGCTAAATCATATCTTGAAAAATGCAATACTCAAGATCCGTATACTCATTTAATTGGTAATGTCTCGATAAACGTGCTTGCTATAAGAGAGCAAGCACCGCGAGCTATAAGACGGATGAATATCGATCATAAATCGATTCAATGGCATCTGCATCCTTCAGTTGTTGGACTGAGCGAGTTTATGGGTCAAGCCAGTACCGCCCACGGAAATCCGTTATCGCGGCCAATGTCCATAATCTGGTGACATCGTGGCGTACGATATGCCATAGTTGAATACATATTTTTCTAGCATGTAGCGCAAACGCGGCCCTAGCGGATAAACCGTCGACACTATCTGTGTCCTATCCGTTCTCCATCCTTCAGAATTTGGCAGACAGACTTTGTAAAAACACCTGTATACATCAAAGTTGCCATGGTTTGTCACCAGGTTCGTGATTCTGTGACGCATTCATACGCTACCCACGGCTCATATAAGGAAGAAAAGTTTTAATATAAAAATTAGAAATGGAGAATCGATTATCGCCTGCGTTCCTGAGACCCTTTGTCCGAGCATTTTAACGCAAGTTGACAGAAAATCATGTTTTTTTCGAGTGACATTTTACGAGAGCACAAATAAATAATTTCGTCCTTTGAAATGTACTGCAACTTCCAGACCTTTAATCCTTTATTATAATGCGTAGTGAATTAATAATCAAAGTTTATTTATATGATTGTTATTATATAGTGTTCCAATAACATCCAAAGCACCCTTGTCACTTCCATGCACAAATCTCCGATGGGTGGACCGAATCGTGGTCGAACCAGAAACCAATTGATCCGTGTGGACGTGACGCTCTGGTCTGTCCATTAGAAAGACCAACAGGGAAGAACAATAAGCTTATGCCATTGATGGGCCATCTGGAAGCCCGGAAGTGAAAAAGTTGAATGGAAAGTTAATTGAATAACTAAAAATGATTCCTTTATTGTACACACGAATACAGAGTAGAATCTGTGCGTAAAGTTAAACAAAACTGTTAACCGAATAAACGATTTATTGATTCGCCATTTGCAATCATCGAAGTGCTCACTTTAAGTCCAGTGTGGTTTTCGATGTATTCCGTTTCGAAGTGTTAGAACAACTCGTGTTGCTTACACCTTTGGTTACTCTTCGCGATGTCTTAACCACAGACAATTGTTCCCGGATCTTGATTGAGACAAAAAAATAATGGGGATCTCGATAAGTAAGTGTGTGGGTGGTGACTAGTGATGGTGGTGGTGGTCTCCAGAGGATATCCATACATAAGCGGCCAGTCCAAACGTCCAGCCAGCCAAAAGGTGAGGCCAAGTGTTTCCATGGCGACGGCTGGTAAACATTCGTGATGTCTAATGGGACGTGTGTGTATGTGTATATTGTCGTCAGCGAGTTAAGACCGAAACAAACCCGCCGAGACTGAGTGGGGATTATAATGCGGGCGATGATGGGGATGCCACCACCGCGTATAGGGGACTCTGTGCCACGTGAGCACCCGAGCGGCTCCTAGTGGAAAGGAGGTGTGAAATTTTGTTACCCGCCGGGTTCCTCTCTCTCTCTCTCTCTCTTTCTCTGCGCCCACCGCAGTACCTGTACCTGTTACGTTAGGTGGCCGCCGGGTGCTGACAACTAATTGGTGCGTTTACGGAGAAGCGAGAAAAAAAAGTAAGAAAATTGGTTTTGTGGTTCGAATCTTGATGCGGACCATTTGACCTTCTTCTCTTCGTGAGGTATTCGGGGAGCCCAAGACTCGGTAAGCAATTGCCTCGTTAACGGATTTCGCATTTCAGGATAAAAACTTATCGACTGTCAGTTAGCAATTTCTTAATCTTTTTTAATGCCATATTGGTCACTTATTGAGAAGGAATTATAACGCAGGTAGATTAGAATTTATTGAATAGATTTGCAGCTTCCAGGATTACAACCTCTGAACTCTGTTTTTATAACCTCTGTTCTGGATCCACCTTCTTGTTAATGCAATAAAGTTTTTTCTGTGAATAATTTACTTCGGAAATGGTGAATTCGGGACAGCACCGAATGAAGAAGACGAACCGAGTACGTACTCGCTTTTATAATATTTTACTATTATTTAATTATAACTGGTAATTGCGAATAATAGAATTTCGAACAGACCGGGAGTTGAACCACGGTAATAGTAAAATATTACTATAAAAGCGAATTCGCCACTCGGTTTCGTCTTCTTCATTCTGTGCTGTCCCGAATTCGCCATTTCAGATTAATATCGTTCAGACGTCCTAACAAATCTTTCCCATTAATAATTTACTTGATTTAAGAAAGGAATCCAAATTTAATTATTTCCATAAATGATCGCATTAAAATTTTTGACATGCCTTCATTTAATAAACAACTGATTGCGAAAAATATGATTTACGGTATTTGCTACAGTCCCACAAGCGCTGTTTTGTTCATGTCTGGCGATTTTTATTTTAAAAAAAAATTGGAGACAGTTGAGCAATTTGGCATAAAATCATTAAGCCCTAATCCAAACACTGTTATGTCCGACTCAAAGTTGGTTTTGTCTTGAAAACTACATCGTCGGCATATGCAGTTCGCTCGTGTGTAAACAGATATGACTTGTCAATTAGGAATTAAAACGCTACCGTTATTAGATTATGGAAAATGTTGGTTTTAATAGGGCATATATGATCGCCGCAAAGTTATTTTGCCCGCAATACAGAGTATATAAAGCAGGTGTTTAGTCAATTGCGGCGTCGTTTTGTAAGAGACGCTATTGATTTTGTGACCGGAAATTATGAAGGAAGGTTACTAAGGGACATTCGAGAAGTACTTCAAATGATTAAATCATTAAAATTCGAAGTCTAGTGAAACCTTCGAGTTATATGACAGGTGTGTCGAGTGGCGAAATGGTTAGCGTTCTATTCCCGTATACATACGCCTTCGGAATATACGCCTTCGGAATTTTTAAAGCGGGGGAAACTCCTTCGTACGCCTTCTCTCTGAATGGAAGTAAATCGTAACACGTACATGTAAATAAAAGCCTCCCACATGCTAGTCAAAATTCCCAGGTCCAGGTTTCCAGGTTTGAGGGGGCTTTGAGTCTAGAAATCTGGTAAGCTAACATTTTAAAAGTTATGATGGATAATTGATACCAGAAAAAATTATATTTGCAACGCACCTGTGATTCTAATAGTTGATTTGCAAATTTATGATCAAATTTCTAGCGAAACTTTTTTTTGCCACCCTGTATGAACAACCCTGTATGAACCCAGGACGAACAAATAGATGGAAAGTTCGGAACGCTTACAGGAAAAACTGAAATTAGCTAGCCGTTAACATAGTGCGATTAACTTGCCGTTAACGTTATGATGCAGGCAATCACTACAAGCACGTGTGCTATGCGGGGAAGTTAATCTCTTGAAGCGATGCACCATCAGTATTTGCTAACGGGCGGACAACGGCCATTGTCACAAATTATCTGATATCGCTTAGCAAAAATCGATATCCTGAAACAAAACAAACATATAAACGCAGTTCGACTATTTATATAATCTAACATCTCTTTCACTGTACAAGATTTCTTATCAACGATGTATATTTCAATTTCAATTTCAATTTGTACCCGCAAGCAGCCCCTAAAAGGGGCTGCTATGGCGGGGGTCGAGAGACCAGTCAAAATTTCATCAAAATTTCTTGTTATAATTTCATCTAAAGTGTTCTACGAGTATATCAGTGATCAGATACAATGTGCACGCTATTGCATATTCAAGCGAAGTTTTGAACTTTTCAACCGGCTGGTTGCGTTCCAATTTCACAGAAATTTAGTATCCAATAATCCGAACTCAAGCAATTGATTGCTTGCAGATTATTCGCAGAATGCGGCAGTCACCCATGTAATTTTATTTTACCTCGAATACGTGCGTTTATGCGAATATTGATATGCTTATGAATGGATGATGATGAACTCCATAGATATAGATGATCAATATTTTTATTATTAATCTGAGGTTTCCTCAGAATTACGGGTATGTAGAGTACAGAGTGATTTCGACGTGCACAATCAGATGTTCAAATGACAGATAAAATATGTTTGAGTAGATATTGAAGTTTCAAATTATGCTTTTACGAACCCGCAGCGTTTTGATGTTCAATTTCTTGTGACGTGGTCGAATTTCAGTTAATCAAATAGATGATAAAATTCAGTGCCAAACTGGATAGAAAACGACAAAGGAGAGAATTTTTCTAGTTGTAATTCGAATTCGGAATTAGTCCCTAGTGCATCGTCGTGATTCGATATCGCATCAGACTTCGTCTGGGGAAATTGTAATATTCAGAAATATAAACGAAGAGTTCGAATTTTACATAAATGTTATTTCAATAATATTAATGGTAATTTTTGTAGTATGCATTATGTTTATCAACCATCCACTACAACGTAGGTTTCGGCATCAATCAATACATTAATGTGCAAACGCCCTATTAATTAGCGGCGGAATTGAAAGCATAGACTATATGAATAAAATATTTTAATTGTACTAAGTGCACAAATTTTTTCCAATGAATTTATTGAACAAAAGAGAAGGTCATCGTCTTTTCTGACGTCAAAAAAGCATATATTTAAAATATTCATTGCAGATCCTCAAGAGGAGGGAGGTCAAATTTATGTATAAGGTTGTTTCGTTTTTGCATAAATGACGCAATGCGGATCATCGATGTGGAGATTTTTTTTCTTTGGGTATTTTTATTTTCCTGCTGTTTCCCCTCCCCTCCCCGAAAACAAAAACGATCGCATGACCGGAGAACATGCTGGGGATGGAGCATGCCATGGCGTGTGGCATGAGTGTTGAACGCCCGCCCTCAACCTTGCCTCTATACACAATCATCACCTGGCCAGCTGCCTATTTATTCTGGCTTTAATCTTGGGCGCAGGTGAACAAAATTATCGATTTCACTTGACGTATGTATGATGCCCATTTGAGACTATAAACGCCGTACCATTCCGGCAGTGTCATGTTCTGGAAAAATAACAAAATAACGATGACGCACTCACCATAGCAATGCTCTCGGCAATGAAAGGCGCATGCAACGAAAAAACACATTTCAGTGTTGCTCTTTTAAAAAAGAGTCTGATTTTCTTTCTTGAAGATATTTAATATTTATTGAGAATATTAATAGACCCCATTCACCATTATATTTTATGTGAGCTTAACTTAATTTTTTTTAAATTCAACTGTAGTCAACCGCACTACAGGCGTTACGTCCCCTCATGGTGCTCAGGCACTATGCGAGGGGAACGAAATTTTCGAGAGCCCGCGCCGGGAATCGAACCCGGGACCGCCGAACCACAGTCAGTCGCTTAACAATTGTTTACAATTGTAAAGATAAATACAGAGTATCGCAACTACAACCGCAACACAAAAATGCACTATCTGTTCAATACTTTCAAGAAATCAATCACTGTTAATCACTGTCATTATGCCGCAGCCTCCATGTGATTATCTGACATTTGTAACAGAACAGTTTTGTTAGAATCATATTCGAAGCGCTAAAAGCAGTTAATTATAATAAAAACCTGACAACATTTTAAAAATATTGTAAACTATGATATCAATCTGAAAATATATTTTGTTGTTCTAATCTATTTTCCAGAGTTTTGATGAACGTCGGCTCCGACCTGTGCACACACGATCCAAGTGACCAATGACTAGCGATTTCCGATCCACTCCCGCCAAATTGGAATGCCGGCAGTGGGAGTCATCAGCCGACTCGTTACACACCCGCAAAACGGCGCTGCTGTCGCCGCCGACGGCAGCGCCACCACCACCACCTCCACCGCCAGCAACCATGCCACAACACACCCGGTGTCCACCAGCAACCACCACGCCGAGCATCCCACAAATGGGGCCGGTGGCCGCGGAAGAGGAGGACCCACCGTCCACCACCAACCGAACCGCGCCAACGTCGCCGTCCCATCAGCCTGGCAAGACACGGGACCAGGACCTCCTCCCACTGGCGGAGGGAGCAGCACCAACGCCTTCGCCAACGTCACCGCGCAACTCGGTGGCCACCACAACAATAACGACAACAAATTTCGCCACTCGTATCCTCCGCCTGTGGACCCGCAATCGCAACAGATGTCCGCCTATCGCCGATGGCTGTCCAAAAATCGAGTCGGCCAATCGCAGCCATCCTCTTTCCAAATTGCTCGCAACGCCGCCGCCGCAGCGGCCGCCGCCGGTTCTAACAGTAAACTGTTGAGGGACGCCCGCAACAACGTGCCCAAATACCAGGAGAGCCCTGGCGCGGCGGCCATCTTGTACCTGGGGCTGGGCATGATCGCGGTGGGGCTGATTATCACCATCGTGGGGGTGGGCGACGACGTGTTCAAAACGTTGGCTCTGAAGCTTATCGGTCCGACCATGATGTGCGTCGGCGTGGTGATCTGCGCCATTCGTGTTCTGGTCTGCTTCTGCTGTGCGGACCGCTGTCAGCTGTGCGACCGGCCCATCGAGTACCCGGATGACCGGCTCAAGTCAGCCAGCCTGAAGTCGTGGCGGCCGGACAGTCGCAGCGTGGTCAAGGACAAGACAACACCGTCCAGTGCTGTGTCGTCGGCGGGAAGCGCCGCCATGCGGCGTCCACCGTCAGCGCGTCGTCCACCGTCAGCGCGGGTTACCCTGGAGCGAGGCGAACAGAAGGTCGTCAACATGGCCGCCGCATCGGGGAGTCAAGGGAATCCTATTTTCACGTCGCCCACGCCTTCCTTTCAGGACTTCTCCACCTCTTCATCATCAGTCTCTTCTCCCGATCGCAGCATCGCGCTCAGCAGCCTCCATTCCGACGACATTGGCGCACTACTCAACGAGTTCAAAGAGATAGAGCTGCAAAAGGCCGATCCCCAACTGCAGAGAGGAACCGATTCCGGAAGGTTAGAGCAACGTCAGCACTCAGTTCCTAATCGAGCGCCGGCTGATCCATTCCTGGACGCAGCCGCCCCGCCAAATTCTTCCGCCGGCCAGCCTTCCGCCCAACACCAACCAGTTCCTGTCTGCAGACCGAGTTCTAACTCGCTCGACAATGCTAACGCCCCGCCACCAAACGAACTGACCGATATTCACGCCCGACCGGTACCGTCCGCGCCGGAAGTGGCGTCCTCCTCGCCGGAACTTGAGGTGCAGCGTTTCCTCCAATTGGAATTGCAGAAGGTGTTCCAGTTTGATTTTCCCGCCTTCACCGTCGTGCCCGCCCTGGCTCAGGACGAACGGCCGCTAACAAAGCCGCTGCTGCAGGAGAAGTTCGCCAAAGTGGTGGAGCCGGGCGCCGTGCTCCGACAAGTGGAGGCCGAAAAGAGATTGGTGGACCGAAACTTAGATGACGCGACAAAGGGAGGTCAGCAGATTGACGCTGAAGTGCTGCGCGCGGATACGGAGATGGAACAGTATCTGACGGAGACTGCGATGAAGAAAGCACCACATGAAACGGACGTGGAAGAGATCCTGCGCAACACGGAATCCAAACTAGTTCCTTCTCGAGGAAATACCGGTAAAATGACTCCTCAAACAACGGAAATGGACAATGTCCACCATCAGGAGGATATGAGAAAAGCACGCTTGGAAACGAATCTGCTCGAATCTGATCAGGTTTTTCAAAATGCGGTCGCTGAAAATGTTCATCGTGTCGACGATACAGTCAAGACATTTCGTGAATCGGGAGAACAGGAACATCTGGACAGCGTCCTAACTCAAGAGGCGCAATTGCAGAGAGTGCTGCAATCGGAGGAATTGGGGAAAGTGCTGAAGGACGCGAAACTAACCAAAGTTCCTCTCAAAATTAGTCAGGAGTCAAACGGCACTTTCCAGTCACCTCAAGCGTCCGCCCAGCTTCGGTCGTCACCCCCATCGGTCACGTCGATCAAGGACACAGCCGTCCGAGACTTAAGTGCGGGTATTCTTCTGAATCCGAACTCGCTTATGCAACAGTCGAACAGAACGAATGATGACAATCGCGCAAACCGATAATATAATGAATAAGATATCTTTTAATCCTTACACGAATGATGTTTTGAAACGTAATCTCGGAACATTAGTGTACCTTAATTAAACTACATCGAAGTTCCAAACCATTTTAATTATTCTAGATCGAAGTTTTGTTTGCAAAATGTTTCGCTCGAATGAGTTACGCATTTCAATAAAATATTGAATATAAATTTCAAACTATCTCATAAACTGCAGTACAAAATTAAGCCCTTGTGAAATATATTGTTTACCTCATACCTCGTAACTCGACTGAATTATATCTTTTGTACTATAGAAGGACCTTCAAAGAGAACTCGAATCAAAATGCAGCAAACATTCGCGAAAACACTGAATGTGAGGATTTATAAATGAAATGGAATTATTAATTGTATTAACAAATATAAGAATGGAAAATTTCAAAATATCTCATAAACGGCAGTACAAAATTATGCCCGTGTGAAATATATTGCTTACCTCATACCTCGTAACTCGACTGAATTATAGGGATTTATATCTTTAACAAAATTGTATCAAATATTTTTGGGGGCATTGATCATCCAAAATACAGAGTATATTGTCTATCTATGTTTGATATAAAATTAACAAAACATATCTAACTAAATTAAATATAAATACAGCGGGCTCCAAAATAGCCACGCCAAGATTAAGGCAAGGATCCGCAGAAGCCATCTTCTGCAGAAGCACTAAATAAAAATCAAGTGTTCAACAAAGAAGGCCATTGCGTTATTTCTATTTTTTCACCAGACCCTCGAGTTTATGTGAAGGAGAAAGGAAAATATTTTTAACATAAAATGAAATAATCAGAATTGGTGGATTCGGGACAGCAACGAATGAAAAGCCGAACCAAGTGGCGTACTCACTTTTTTATAATAATATTTTACAATACTATTATTTAATTTGAACTGGTAATTTCGAAAAATAGCGTTTCGAACACACCGGGAGATTCGAAACTCTGTATTTTTCGCAATTACCAGTTCAAATAAAATAATAGTAAAATATTATTATAGAAAAGCGAGTACGCCACTTGGTTCGTCTTTTCATTCGGTGTTGTCTCGAATTCATCATTTCTGATTATTATCACCCTGACGTCCTATAAATCTTTATCATAAAATGAAATTGAAAATGTGTTTATAATATTACTCTATTGTAAAAAGAAACAATTCCTGCAATTCTATAAAATATCTCAGAAATAATGATAACGTTGTGGTTTTTTGGAGCACACTGTAAACTAACAAAAATACTTACATGAATTCGAATTCACACCAACTTAATAAACATTCCAAATTCCAGTATTTTAAACTGACAAATTCTTACCACATACTGTACATGTATGTGATTATGATATAAGTTATACGAGTACCAACTTCGCTTGTAAGTATGCCTTTACTCAAATAAAATAATGTATATTTGTATATAAACTTAAAATAACTTATATCAAAACCACAAAGCAATACAAAACTGGTTGTGCTCCCTTAAATATACAGTACATGTACCATGAAACACCTCTTAACACAGGTACCTGTAATTTATTTTTAATATTTCTTATCATTGACCTAAATTTTGTGATAAACAGGTACATTAAATAATGTAATCAACAAAACGGCACATTCGCTTATTGTAGTGCTGCAATGTAAAGAAGTAGAAAATGATATATGAAAATTCTAAAAAAGCACTTTACAAATATTAAAACATTTTGTATGATTTGTTTGAAATTGCACTTGTTTTGCGTCATATAAAATAACAGTTTCGGCTGAAGTTTAATATAATATACAGTTTAATGCATTTTATTTTTCGTTAACTTTCACCCTTGTGAGTGTATCAACCATGTTTAAATGCCTATTTGCTTATTACTAATACAAGTATGCCTGTCGAGTTTCAATCATTGACGCAAAGAGATAGTTTGTCTTTCCTGCTAACCATAACGAATTGCATTCACAGCAAGACTTTAATATCGAATTAATTTCAAATGCAATTGCCATGCATGTTTGAGTGAAAACGATAACTTGGAAACAATAGCAAATTATTGTATCGGAACAGTACTCGTTTATTGTACTGCACTGTACATGTATATACAGTATACAAACAATTGTTAACATACGATCTTCGACTTCCTCGTTAACAATGAGAAATGCTGATCAATTTTATTCCAGTTCGTATCCTTTTTTGGTTGACACAGACAAAAATGATTACTAAATGATCATTAAATTTATGCAAATCAATGTATATTTTATTTATTATACAGTGTGGGCAAAAAAAAAACGTTTTGCCAGAAACTTGACCATAAATTTGTAAATCTTTAATTTATTCCATTAAAATTGGGCACACATGTTGGTCTTCACTTTCTATATCAATTGGCCTTGCGCACGTGCAACTCCGCCATTTTGAACCTCAAGAATTCGAATAATGACGTCACGGAGTTGCACGTGCGCGAGACCAATTCATAAAGAAAGTAAAGACCAACATGTGTGCCCAATTTTAATGGAATAAATTAAAGATTCGCAATTTAATGATAAAATTTCTAGCGAAAAGTTTTTCTTTTTTTGGCCCACACTGTATACAATTGTGTTTGATTAATTTTTCTTGCTGTGGATTTTTTCTTTTAGGACCAAGAGAATAAAAGGTTAAGCCTACGTGTACCTGCATACTGTATTTATAACTTCCAACTATCACCTAGAAGAACGATATTACTCGTACTTGAGTCGCCATATTGATCAAATATATTTAAACTCCATCAGTAGAATTACTTTTTTTTAACCTGCCGATTAATGTAACTGGAAATAAAGAGAAATAATATTCTTCTCTGAAATCGCTTTTTTTTCGCTTATCCTCTGAATTATACGGAATAATCTGTCAAATTAATCTATCAGTGTCGTTAAATAGCTAATTGATTTCCGATACGATTACGATATGAAGGCATCGGTGTAACGTTAGTCCAAAGTTGATTAGAATTCGAAACTTGCATGCTAGCCAGACAAAGCGCATGTTGATGTCGCCCGTCTCCAGCAAACACGCACATCTCTATCTCTCTCTCCATCCTTCTGCCTGTGGCATATACGAGTGCATGTACTGTACATGTACACACAAAAGCGCACATACAAACTCCATTCGCATCTTCGATGAATCCATACTTGCAACGACCCCCCTCCCCCACCACCACCACCACCACCACACACACACACACAACACACAGCCTCCGCATCTGCGAAAACAGGCGTGTGTCGTCGGTGTGTCCTCGTTCAACAACTCGCACTTTTGCGGCGCAGTTGGCGCTCCATACGAAGAACCGGGGACACAAAACCTCTCCTGGAGCAGGCCTCTCTCTCTCTCTCATATCCCCCCCCCAACACCACACCATGTGCCGCCATCGTCGCTTCCCCGGCGCCATCGATGGGGGCCGCGTGCACAATTCCAAATCGGATATTCTTCTATGCCGCCGCCGATCCGTGGTCGCGTTCTGAAATTGACGCCCAGCCATATGCCGCGCGTCTAATTTTTATTTTAAATTTAAGTTGTGTTTGGGGTTGGAGGATAAAACTGGACGTTGCGCGATGATGGGATGACGCGAGAGAAAATCGACGGTGGACGGGAAACTGCTGCGTGACTCGCCGTGCTCCACACTACGCACTCCTCCTCCCGTCTTGAGATGAAGAAGGTGGCCGCGAAAGATGCTCGTTGGAACCGGCGATCGAGTTAACCGATTCCCGGGGTCTTTCTTTCCATCTCGCTCTCTTTTCCGAACCCGGCATTCGTACGGTGTGTGTGACAGCATCCCCACAGCTCATTCGGTCTCAACTCCTGGCACGACGTCACCGATCCATAATCCACGTTAGAATGTGCGTGTCATCAGAGAGAGCGACGTGACGGACGGATTGTTTGTTTTAACACGTTTGAATCGTGCTGGTGGGCTGCCCCGGATTTGGGAATAAATGCCACATGGTATCTCATCTGATGACACAAACTGTGAGCGACGGCTGGAACTGTTTCAAAGTGGAATTTGCGCAACACTGGAACCAGTGCAATCTGTTTAAAAAAAACTAACTTGCCATGAGGTGATTTCAATTTTATTTCTATCGATGGAGTTATTTTATTTGTGGGTTCCCCGGCTAAGTGCGCGATCCGGAACTTTCCGTATGAAAATTGATGGGCCACCTTAACTGTGCGGAAGAGCTCACTCCGTTGTTAGCCCTAGTTAATCGATCGCCCAAAATCGGAGGTGGTGCGCGAACGAGCGCCAGCATCTGGAAAGCTCGGAACAGATGTAACGGCTCGATTCTACCACACTGGGGTCGGGATTATCGAACGCGGTTTATATAATTTTTCGGTTCCCGTCTGCATAGTCTAGTCTACCATTCCACCGGTTTTCGCGTTGCCAATTTTCTCGATTACATCGAATCGTCAGATCGGGGATCAAATCGGACGAAGTGCGTACAACGCAACTAAAAAAATTGCACATATCGGCATCCGAATTTCGAATTGGACAACGCAACCGCTGGTTCAGGCAGGTGCGAATTACGTAATCCTTAGGGGCGGATGACCTTATACGCGGAATCAGAGGTCATTTGTGTGGAGTCGTCGCTCATTCCACTTGGGGTTGTAATTCGGAATCTGGAAGTCGATACAGAACAGTTGTGGAAATCTCTCGCAAAAGTTATCCGATACGGATTTAATCAACTCCATTCACATAGATCATCCAGGCACGTCCTGACATGGAGAAAGCCAGAAAAAGCTACATCAACTGTACTTTAAGCTTTTGTGTAAACGCCGTGACGTTTGGGTGCGTGTGTTAAAAATGTACTCTGCATGAGTCGCGCAAATGCATCAATCATTTCGACACCTAATTGCCCCGCCCCCGTAATAATCGCTCGCATTAAAGATGGATAGGTTATTCGGCTTGCGACAGAAACAACCGTTGGAAAATACGCTGGTGTCACAATCTAATATCGATGTCGCGAAATAATCTACGATAATTGCTGCGCGAGGGAAACAACTGTTTTTTCTCAGAGTTCAAAGTTTTATTTACATAACAAGTTCGTTGTGTTTGTGTGAACGTACGACCAACTGGATAAAAAAAAGAATAATACAATGTAAACCGTACGATAACCGACTTGGCAACGGTCCTACTTTCTAGCCACCATAGCCCTAGTTCGTGGCAGAAAAAAAGAACGAATTTGAAACCGAACGTACATATATACTGTACATTGCCCATGGTGCTCTTTTTTTTGTGTGTGTGTGTATATACGCATCTATTCTGCTTTTCTGCACTGTGTATGTCTGTGTATGTACACAGGTCCTGCTATTTTTTTCTTCGTCTTCACAAAGGCACACAAAACGAGTCGGTCCTACGGAGGTTTTTTTTGCCACGTTGTTTTCTCTTTGGAGGGCGGTGTCCCCCCGGGATTCAGACTGAGAAACGAAACGAACTAAGAACCTGATGGAGGAGGATTAGGGTTGCACACGTATCGAACGCGACAATAAATAAAAATCTGGATCGTCTTGACAGCGAACTCGAGAGTGTCAAGAAAATTTGTGGTAGGAATGGGACAACGTTTCCAAGAACAAGTTGTTATTTTATGAGAAAATATTTCTTTTGTTCTTTTTATCTCCAGCGGTAATTGCATTTTAATTAACTAGATGTCGCAAAATACGCCCAAGAGGCGATTGGATAAACGCTTAGTACAATTTGGTATTTGATTACATGATTGAAAAGTAAATTTCCAATCACCAATGACATCAGGTGTACGATGGGTCAAAAACGTAAAGCAAACACTGAATGCTTCTAACGAAATATTGAATTGATGTATTGGTGCTACGAGATTTCAATCAGAACCACACTCATCAAATGGAGATAATCTCATTCACGATATACTAGGAGAACTAATATATCAAAGACCTGAACTCAAACAATACGAATCGAACGAATGTGCGTGCTAAAACATTAAGAACTAGGAAAACAAATATTCTTCTACATACGATGCTATTTGAAAATCAGGGATTAACCAACGCAGAGCATTCACCAAAGGAATTATTTTCAAAGGAGATCGATCAACCGTGTCATGATTATTCGGATGAGTCGGCCGTTCGGTCTGAAGTCCTTCGCCATGAATTCGGCGTCGCCATCTTGAGTCGTTCCACGACGGGCGATCGTGCCGCCAACATGTGCCTCATGAGGAACGACCTGTCCGGCTGGTGGTGGCTCAACTTCATCCGGCGACGAAAAACGGCCGGAGTCTTCATTTGCAAACAGGTTCACGACTATCGGATCGCGCTGCTGTGTCCGACCGCGACAGCCATCTTGTATTGCTGACGGCGGCCATCCACTTTTTATTATTTTGGTTGGACGGCGTCGCCATCTTTGATTTTCGCTTTGACGGCGGGGGTGGTCTGCTCATCTAGCGTAACGACGTCGCTTCGTTATCAACGAGCCGCATCTCTGAGAGCGGTTCACCTCTATCTACTTACCACTGACGGATTCTTTTGTTGCTACAGGTAAGAACAGAAGGCAAATGCAGAAGTTGAGAGGAAAACGAGCGCGGTGAAAGTGGACCATTTTTGTTGGTTCTAGAAAAACTTCTAACCAATCGTTAAGCGTTCTCAAAATTGTAAGCTCTGATATACAAATAAACTGTGCATTCATTAATTGCGAATTTGTTCTCGGAATTTCAAAAAAAGTCTTCAGCCGCATGGACAATAAGTGGCTATTAGTGCAACCGAAAGTTTTGCAAAAATATTCAGTTTCGTTGGTTCTCCTTTTTAATTTCCATCACTGCCATGCCATTTGTTAGCGTAATTCATTGAAATGATTTTTATTTGAACTCTCATTTGTTATTAACGTGGATTAACCAAATTATAAGCAGGTGATGAACATTGGCCAATGACATTATAAAGGATGAAGTAGTTATATCCTTGTCACACTGGCGACCTTCTGAGCTTGCTTGAGAGATCTCAATTGTCGAAAGCCCGCTTTTCCAAAATTTCAATGACAATTGAGCTGTCTCAAGCATACTCAATAGGTCACCAGTATGACAGGGCCTTTACTCGGAAAAGTACAATTTATTGAACTAACCTGTTCATCAGCGTTTTCGCTCTTAATCCCCCCTCTCCCGAATGCATATTATTTATACTAAGCCTAGGCGTACCACAGACCTAGGTAGGGATATTAACGTATACCTGATATTCTTACAGATACGGGTCTCATGGTTTTTCTTTTATTCAGAAGAAAGACACACGTCTTTCTGCTTTAGCTTGTTCCGTTAGTCTAGTCTAGCGTTTGCACAGGTGGCTGAAAAAGGTGTCAATTTCTTGGCACCTAAAAATCCGGTTCCCAAACGATGCCTCTGATTGCGTCAATAGAGTCACGCCCATATTGACGACACGTCTGCGATGTGCTCCAGAGGTCGAAGCAAACACAGAGTAACGTTCAGAACAACACAAGAAATGAGGGTTCAAAAATCCTATATTCGCACGAAACGTGTTTGCCATCAATACGAAACGGCGGTACACAAGAAATAGGAATAATGTATTTCTGAATTCGTCGTATATATATATATATGTATATGAATTTGTAGACAAGTACAGCACGTCGGTACGCATCCTGCATTCCACAAATAAAAACATGTTCAGTTATTATTTATTTATATAAGCACAAATGGAGCGAACGTAACGCGTGCCCATAGTAATTGAGTTACGAGCCTGCCTTCACGATGAAGTGAATTAAATTGAAATAACAATTTGTTAGCATACTGTATAAATACACTGCAATTGAATAAATAATGTAAACACAACGGTGCTCATAAAATTTCAACATTGTGTACTTTGTGGAAATGTACATGAAAAAGAAAGAAAGTAATACATCAAAAATGGAGCAGAAAATTGAGCGTTCCTTGATTATATGTTTTAAAGGGCAATCGACTTCAATTTCCAATTCTGAGAGATAAACCTTTAAATCGTCTGAAAATAGCATTTCTTTCGTATTTCTTGAACTTTTTTTTCGACGACTTTAACTCTTTTATACAATAAAATAATGAGAACTGGCAGCCAGGTGTGGTGTGGGGTCGCAAGAGTTTTTTGGACATCTATTGACATTATACGGGGGACCGCGAACGGAAGACCGTGAAGCCTGGCGATCCATTCAACTTAAAAATGTTTCGAGTCGTCGCTCCCTTCATAAATCTATTATTTAGCAGACGCGCCCGGTCACCGGGACTACTTTCAAAACCTGTTTCAATGTTAATCCTTCAACGGCATTACGGTGGACCGGGCTGGAACCAGGGACCACAGGGATTGCAGGCAATCTTATCCGCAGTTTATCGGCGGCAATAGTATTCACCATCTGCTACATCACTAGATGGCATTGATATATTTTAGTGTATTTATTCCTTCTACAATTGAAATGCAATGAAATCAATGACCGATTCGAAGCAATTTGATTTAAAACTTTGACAAGTCATGTGAGTATAAGTTACATCATATCGTCGTGAGATTTATTATAAACCTTTCGGTTAATTATTGTAAATTCTTTAAAAGTCAGTTCGAACTACTCTAAAGAACAGCTGAACTGCGTAATAGTTCAGTCAGAAATTTTTAACTGAGAGCTCTCTTACGTCTGTCTGATAGCCAATGTCATCACTTGCTTTCAACCATTCTATGTACGATATAAGTGAGTTGGCGTGGAGCTTGACACGTCGTTCCAAAATGAAGATAAAATCCTTTAGATCGCCACCGGCTTTCCGGTGCTAGCTGACCGCTCTCAACAGCTCTTCGAACGGACAGAAATGGTAGCATTGTCGATGACTGCAACCGTCGCATAAAAAATGCATACAGTATAGTTTCCACCAAAAAAAAAAGGAAAAGAAACCAACTAAAAACCTTATTCTATTTACATTTACTACGCAAACATGCATACTCCGTTTGTCGTTGGGCAACGCTTCCGTTTCAATTATATATAGCCCGATGTATAGGAAATTCCCGAGCGGGGTCTCTCGGACAGAGACTCGTGTGAGTGTATTTGATGTGGGTACATCTTCGAAATCAAAATACTTCTTTCAAGGAATTTTGTCACGAGTACCGAGAGCATAAATCGTTCAGGATGCTCACGTCTTCAAAACTACGAGTAGTTTTGAGGCTAAGAATGCCATTTTCTCTTTGACTTAAATGAGCAGCGCAGAGACGCAACATTTTCAATTGAAGAACTTTAATGTTAAAGAAAAATAGCACAACTGTAATCCAGATCTTATTTAGAATAGATGATCGCGTTATTCGCGCTTCGTATTATCACAAGATGACGTTAAATGCAGGCACTAAACGCCAACTAATTGCCTGATAGTATCACTCCTATGTCAGTTTTAAGATAAAATAATCCAGTCATTGAAGGCGCCTTAGAATGCAAACAATACAATGAAAGTGGTGCCATAAAATAAAACATCCATTTAAAAAACTCAATCATTACTAAAGATTAAGAGACCTAAAATATGTGATGCTGGGCCACAACGTACCCATATAAAAAGATCCCCATATTTTAACCGCGCAACCACAAAATCGATCGTATCCGTCGATCTCCTAACAAGCGGTAACGCCGACAGCTGAAGTACGTCGTTAATTGCTTCTTGACCCCTCCTCTTTCCGCGTCTTCCACCCATTTAAATGGACTATCTAACCCGTGCCTGTACGATGACAGGTACACGTTAAAGATCCCTACCTGGGTAGCTTATACTAAGCCTGGGCTAGGCAAAATTACCAGGTCGCCTCCTG
>JAQGBY010003789.1:0-18231 GCA_034698785.1 Mycogona germanica | reverse complement strand
TCTACCCTTAGTATTTTTGCATCTGTGTTAATATTCCCGAACACGGCGTAGTCTCATACTATGTTTCTTACCTATTGCTTGTCACCACCTTTACAATTGTAAGTACATAATTATTATCGCAGTGTATATTTTTCTATGACTGATAACACTACCATTTTGAGAGTGCTAACTAATAAAAATCGTTACTACTCATAGTCGAGCCCCTGATTGCGTCCATCAATCTCTTACCATCCTAACTTTGATTTATTCCATCGACTTCTACCTCTTACGTTATAAAAATATTAAGCGTGTAGTTTCACTCACCCAGCAGTGAAACTACATGATTAATATTTGCATTTATAAGTGAGAATGCGTTAATTCCTCGTTTCATTTTTCTGCGATCACGTGACATATCTAACCAGATTGCACCCCGGCAAATCCAAATAAAAGCGACAAAGCACGGGAAAGTGACAAACATGGGAACAAAACACGGGAAAGCGAGACAGCATGAGAAAGCACGGGAAAGCAGGATAAAAAAGTTCCGGGACAATTGTTTGCAACAAGGTAGTGTGACCGAGCAGGCTAAAAAATTCCCGGGAAAAAAGGAAAAGGGAAAATTGTGTGCACGAAGTAGTGTGACCCAGCCATTTAACTGGAAGCCACAGCAAGGCGTGGCCCTGGTCAGCTAGTATATATATATATATATATATCATGGCTCTATAGCATGTGAAATTGCTGCTCTATGAACAGCTTGCACATGTGAATAAGCAATGCAAGTTGTCAATCAATATTGCACACTCTCGGATAACTAGACTTGAAACACTTTTATTCCGACATGTGAATGCAAAACTGAGTGCTCTAGTGCCCTCTGTCAGCTAGATTTCAAACACTACAAATAACATACTACCTTTTTTACATTTGACACTTAGGGCATACCCATTTGTCCTTTGTAGCACCGAGACGGACAAACTGATCCAAGGTTAATGTTGTACACTAGAGATGCCACCATCTGTCGCATATGCTATCACAGCAGATGGCATTTTCTTCACCCACATTATCCCCGCACCCTCTACAAGGATATGCCAACAGGAAAATAAGTTTCATATTAATATTTTGAAATCAGAAAAGGTGAATTCGGGTCAGCACCAAATGAATGTAAGACGACTGAGAGGCGAACTTGTTTTTATATCATTATTATACTATTATTTAATTAAAACTGGGGATTGTGAAAAATGCCATTTCAAAAGACCAGGAATCTCTCTTCCAATTGAGCTGTGATCCTCAACTCTATACTATTCTTTCCCTTTACACAGGCTTGAGCTCATGCCACTATTCGTTTGTTCCAGATGTGCAATTTTGCTACCATCTGTTAGTTGTGCGTTTCAGTAACTTTCTAGAAACATTTCAGAGGATGACTCTTCACTAGAACACAAAGACAAACCCATGAACTCGCCTAACACTTTCGTCACTACCCAAGAAATTAGATTACATAAAATAATAAATTGGTTACCAAATTCTGGCCTTCATTCCGGATTGCAGGAATTGTTCATGTTTGTTTTGATCGACGAAGACGTCATATTACGAATTTAAAAATAGATCGGATATCTCAACGAAACATCTGCTACGAGATATCCTATCACAGGAAATGTGCATGTTGGGTGATCTCTTGTATTTTACTCGCCACCATACCCTCAATTATAGCAGCAATGTTTCTCCGGAACCAGCATACTGTTTATCAAATAAATACCGTGTTAATAATAAACAGGCGAAAAATGTTTTACCTAAATCTTTACTCTAATTTAATTTAATAATATTCTAAATAAATTACCTTTATAATTAGTAATTAACAAAAAATACTTATACTAATTGTATCATTATTTTATATTTTATGACTAAAAATGTTATCTTTATAAATAAATAAAGGTAAGGAAAGGAAATGAAAGGATAGATTCCCCAATCTATATCTTACACGTATATTGTTCGATTATCGATGTCCATCTTTTCTGAGACGGACAGACTGTTCGTCATCATATCGCCAAGGACAATTGATCGATTATTGATGTCCATCTTTTCTGCGATGGACAGACTGGCTGAATTTGTCTGGCCCGCCTGTGGACTGCCGATGTACATGTATTTCCGCACTTTGACATTCAATTGATTCAGTTTCTCGCGCTCCTCATCCAACTCTCTGGACCTGGCCATGACCACATCCAACTCTGTTATTGCAACACTTAACAGGGTTCCGTGCCTGCTTCTGGCTCCTTTGTGCCGTCCAGCGCGTCGGAGTCTTAGCTATTTTTGGTGCTATCCACGGTGATATCCATATTGGGAAAAAGATCGAGCTCCTAGTTGATCGTCATTTCAAGAATGTTGTTCGCCATGTCGTCTCTTTTTTCGGTGGTCACTGACTGCTGATAAGAAGTATAATGTCTTCCAAGGAAATGATGGAAGTTGGAGAGCAACTAGTCAACCACGTGGATGTTCCTAAAGTAACATTAATGTTAAACAGTATTTATTTACTGGGTGAGTGAGAAGACATAAAGCAAGAGGCGGCACTGTGTAAAACACAAGAACACTTTTTATTATAATGGTAATATCGTTCTACAAATACGTTGCTGCCCCTTGCAGTTTGCCCAACTTGTGAGGGTATAGCATGAGATTCGACCGTGCGCTGCGGCACCTTGCTGCCCAATTGAAAATACATAATATAATTATTTTAACACCAATTAGTAAACAAAATCTGGTTCCTATCAAGGCTCTAAAATGACATTTTTTTCCCATAACAGGCCTACATAATGCCCAGATTTTATCTGACTTTGCTAGATCGTTTTCTGTACAACAGATCAAATCCAAGATGGCTGGCTAAACAGCCTAACATCAAACCTGGCTTATAATTTAAACCCCTGAAGGGTTGAAGGGTCAGGAATTGCTGGCCTCACTGGTGGAACCCTTCTTTAATAATCTAGGTATCCTGGAACTGGGGAAGGCAATTTCTCTTCAAAAATCCGTCGATTCGGCAGGCCCCAGCCCTATCATCCGTCAGCCCTATCGGCGCTCCTACAGCTGGCTACTGTCCCACAAAAGGCAATGGCCCTATGAAAAATTTGACACTTGGTCGCTTGTCCTCATTTACAATAATTTTGAAGAGAAAATATTATGGGAATGCTTAAGTCTAAAAATAGGGCATTATTTTAGGTAGCAAACTAAAATATGAGAATCTGAAATACCATCTGAAATACTGGTGGCTGCTACACCACCACAGCCAGTGGGTCTCTGGCCATTGCTGTGGTGTGGTATACGGTTGGCGTTGCTGAAAAAGAAGTTGGATATCTAGAGATAGAGTAAATGTATATTGCAGCAAATTTTTCATGTGAAACCTTTCAATGAGTTGCCAGTCAATGAGTTGGACCCAAAATAATTTATCCACTTACCTGTTGAAATGACTATAGGTATTGTCAGTGATGCGCGAGCATACTGTCCAAATTGACAAATATTTGAGAACAGTTAGAATACTAAAACTGAAATGCAGGTAGGCTATGGAAAGCAGATAGGCTGGCAACCAAAGCTAATCACAGCTTGCAGCACAGCTCTAGACCCAATCTGGCATTGCTGGATTGGTGTCAAAGCTGGGACTACGGAATATGGTGCCAGAAGGAGGGGGTCTCTACCAGGAAGCTGCTGGACCAGCTTCTGGACCGAACCCCCTCCTTCCAGCACCACATGCTGGAATCATGATTCCTGTACCCATTTTGCATTGTCGGATTGGTGCTGAAGCTTTGCTGCATGAAATTAAGCAAGATATAATTTTTTTAATCATAAAAAATCGAAATGAGTGAGTGGGAATGTGTGGTGGTTGTGGATTTTGTTAAATTAATGCCAAGATTAAAGGGTTAAATAATTTAGAGAAACTTGTCATTGATCATAGAATGCTACTTTCAATCTCTGGTTTCTCTAATTACCCAACACTGTCAATAAAGATAGGCCAAAGCCAGGCAAAACCTAGTTTTGCCAAATGATTATTACAAATTTGTAGAATTCAGATAATTTATTCACTTCTGTGTGAAGGCAAGTGTTGGCAGCATCCAGCCTGTTTCTCTCCAATGCCAAATTGGGTGTCATTGACTTTAAGAACTGATGGAGCGCAGGGGCTCACACCAGTTTTCACTGAAATAAATAATCGAAAACAATTAGAATACTAAAAAAAACTTGTTTTCATTCATAGTTTTCTTGGAAGAATTTGACATTTCCTCATATAAAAAATGTTCACAACCTCCAATCTGCAAAATCAGTAGTTTTTCTACTACTATCACATCAAAAGTTATTACGAGAAACGCTCAAATACTCAAAAAATGTCTAACTAAATTACATAAAAGTGCTCAAAATAAATTGACCAAAACTTCTACTTGATTATTACACTACCACTAACCAGTATCGTAGCAGTGACCTAGACCTGCAATTAAAGTCTAAAATTAAGAAGATTGTTCGAGTTTAACTGGTCAAAACAATAAAAATTAAAGAAAACTGAAAACACAACTGTTTTCTTAAGCAGATTTCACTTCCGGTTTAGGATTAAGACTTCTGCAGTGAATAGTACAGGACCTTCACTAGGTCTAAATGCTAAGCTTACAGTTAACTAAGGCTACACTAAACATGTTGCACACTTATCGAAAGACATTAATTACATAAAAATTGTTTTAATCAAAACCATACACTTTCAGAATTGGGAAACAGGAAGGGACTTTCTACCACTTCCTGTTCTAGTGCGCTCATCATTTTAAAAGCATTAATCATTCCTAAGTTAACTAAAAAATGTTGATTGTCATATAGCAAAACATCTACTACCTCTAATTTCCCCATTTTGTATGTCATTGCGATTATGAAAGTTTGTGTTGTGTTATTTTTTAATGAGACTTGGTTGTTTCGAATTCAACTAACAGTTTATTAGACAATGTTTGACTGAATTAATTACAAAATGAAACTTTTCAATCAAAGATGAAATGCAGTAAATTAAAATATAAATTATGAAACAGTCAGGTGGACGAGAGGTGACTCCTTTTAGAGGTGGCTAGTCTCTGGTAAATTGAAAAAGAAAATCAATCATTAATGCCTGATTTAATGTTAACACAACTGACAACACATTTTCCTCTGGGTAGTTCACTTTGCCTTGTTACTTGGTAGTCAATCTACCAAGGCCATGACAATATGGCACACTAATATTTGTAAAATATTAATTATCACCTATTTTTAGCCCTGAAAGTTTCCCACCACCCATGAGTCACACTGAGTGAACATTAATTATTTTTAATTAATCTCTCGAACCTAGAGTTGTCCAGGTGGCACTCATGTCGGCGGCTGTCGGTCTCTGCTGGAAGTGCAGATGCCACTAGCCATCATAGCCACGTATGGCCTGACCAATTTCACCCAGCGCTTTCTCAATGGAATTGATTCAACCGGAAAGAACAGAACCGGTGATGAGAACGCCGCCAGAGAATCAAACAGAAATGGTTCAGCCGGAAGTGTCAAAATGGATGTCTCAATCACCTTAAGGAAAGTGAATTCACTGGAAGTGTATTGTTAGATCCAATTTTCTATAACTAAAGTGCATTGGCTAGTTTTATTGAGTCCAGCAGGTTTAAGTTGTGCTGGTGTTGTTTCTTTTGATGCACTTGAAACCGGAAGTGCATTGAGTGGCAATGGATGTGGTGATGTGGAGTGCAGGCCCACGTCATCAACATCTGAAGAGTGGTGGTAGTGTTGTGGTGGAGTCTGGGTGGGGGCTGGCATCATCATTGCCATTTCTGATCCACCGCATCTGGCTCAATGCCACATGTTCCCGGCACTGTCACTGCCTGCTCATCTACACGAGGATGACATGACACCTGCTCTTATCAGCAGTTCCACCTGGTGCCCGAGCTCATCTAGGGAACATCGATTATCATCTCTCTGTGAGTCAACTCTCAATTTACTATTTATTTACATTACATTTTTTGTTTCTGTCCTCTTGGGAGTGTGCGTGATCGTGCGTGCGTGTGTGCGTGTTGACATATGATGACACTGTCTGCTTTTTGATGCGCGATTTGCCAAAAAAGAAAGGTGCACACTTTGCTTCTTGTTTGATGAGAGCCGTCATTTCTCAAGAGTTGAAAAATATTGAGAAAAATGTCATTTAAGTTTAAAGTGCTGACTAAAAGTCGAAAGTCATCTTCTGACTTAAACTAGCATAAAATAGGCAAAAGAATTTCTAGAATATTCGAATGTTTTCCAGTTTGGAGTTTCCTACCGACCTAGCCGCTGTACAACAGTAATTGATTCCTACTAATCAACTGCTGGATGCAATTAAGTTTGACTGAAATTCAGTCATCAGAAGTGACAAGAAAAAAGAAAGAAAATAAAGTGAGACTACGCATTGTCAGGTGTGTGGCCCAGGTAGTTGCATGTGTGTGGCGGTGTAAGTAGACAATTTAAATCGTAACTTAAAATTTATTTATCAGTGATTATGACTGAGTGTAGTAAGCCAGCGAGGTTCTTACAGATATTGTTCCTTTCGTCATATTATTCATGTACCTTTTGGATTATGCTGCATTGCTTTGTCTTCATTGCATTTGTTGATGTTGCAACAAGCACACCCAGTTGTAAACTTAGGACTAAATTATCCACTCCCACTTCACCCGAATAAATTGACTCCACACTGAACTGAATCTTGTTAATTATTCCAGTCAATTGTCATACATGATACATTAAAATGATAAAACATTAGACGAAATAAGCTAACATGAGCTAATTAAAATGTCATCCGTTTGATCGTGATATCAAAAACGAAATCAAAGATTCTTCCCTCTGGAAATTGTCATCTTGTCTTTCCTCCTTCCAGTTTCATCCCAAGTCGCCCTTTATTGGTGTCTCTGTCTGTCACACTTTCTCAGGGTCAGACATTTACATGCCCTTCTCCCTCAGGGCTTGAGTCCTGTGAGCCAGACCTGTATCCCGCCAGTTTTAATTGTCTCCATGTAGATTTCCTAATCTCTGGCTCTGAACATCCACTTGAACATCTCACTCTCATGTCCTCTCCGAGGAGTCCCTCCACCTCCAACTCTATCTCTCTTGTCCTCACTGCCTTCCCCTTCCAGGTGTTCTTCCTCCTCACTTTTCAAAATTCCAATTTGTTCAAATCATTGTGGTTACGTGGTCCCGCACAATTTCCCATCAAATCCACTTAAGAAACCGCATATTTTGTCAAAATTGGGCCGTCAAACTCACAAAGTCATGCCGCCTTCCTTTTAAAACCGCCTCCTTTAAAACCGAGCACAACGCATTCACCAGATAAGCTATTTTCACTTTAGTTTTCGATGGAAAACCACCAAGTTTATTTGTTTCCTCCGTCCGCCGCACCAAACTCCTCACACACAAATTAAAGACCGCTGGTGCCGATTACTCTGCAATGTGTAGAAAACCCAGAATTCACCAAAAACCGCGTCGTGTGCTCCATTAAATCAAAATAAAATAAAGTTTTATGAAAGAGCACCAGCATTACCCGCAATCAAACACACGCCGATTCGTCAAAACTGCACACAGTCACCCCGAACAAAGAAAGTCTGAAGTCCGCTCGAGCTTGCCCACGGTCAATCCACCTACCGCCGGCTTGCTTCTTTTCGATTTCGCGGACTTTCTCACCCACACCATTTCTGTCAAACCGACTTTTTCACAGGCAGCAAATTTCCTTGTCCTTCCTTATTATTGCCCGTCGTCTTTTGTAAAAAGTAAGTTCCCAGAAAAAATCGGCGGCAATGGACATGGGTTTACGGTATATATATCTAGGTTCAAGCTAATCATCTAGATTAAATAATCCAAATACTAAGCGTAAATGCTGAAGTAAAATTTGAACCGGTTGTTGCTTGTTTTTCTTTCATCTTTTCCAACCAACCAACCTCATCGACCGAAACCCCGTTCTCTTTCTCGACAAACACATCTTTAAAACCAAATAAAAAAAACTAATTTTCGAATTATTTATTTTACATTAAAAAAAATCTCACTTTTCAGTTGTCACCGTAATCACGATCCGTCGCACAGACTAGGGCAAACCTCCTCTTTGCTGGGCTGGTGTAGTAGCTCTACAGATTACTGGTGTGGCATTTGATCATCCAAAGAGAGACCCGACACAGTCTTAACCTGAAAATGCATAAACATGGTTGTGAAAACCGATGCACCCAATGGCGAATTTACTTATGTTACATTGGGTTGATGGAAAGGTGCAGGGTAGACCAGAGCTTGTTAGGTCGCTGGGCGCTGCTGAGGCAGGAGTGACCCCGAGTGCCGGCATGTGATTAGCCTAGTTCATGTGATCGCCGACGTCGGGTTGGGTGATCAAAGCTCCCCTGTTGGCCCTGGGCTTTGGCCATTAGCCACAGGGGGCGCCCAATTAATTGGCAGCGCTGTAAGCCTTGGATCGATAGCTGCTGCTAATGATCCAGCACTTACATGTATAAATGGTAAATATTGGTGATCCGTATAAATAAATGGGAACTTCTCCGCCACGGCCTAATGTACCGCCAGGCTTTCTAATTCATTTATATGAGTATTTATCTCAGCTTTTGATAATGACCTACTGGCATAGGCAATGGTAACCTCCCTTGTCTCTCTACTTTGTACCAGTACTGCTCCCAGTCCCCTAGTTGAGGCATCCACTCATACCTCTGTGGGGTCTCCATTCCAGAAGTGCCCTAGTATTGGGGGACTCTTCAATCTTTCCCTCAGTTGTTTTGCTGCTTTCTCCACTTCTGTGGACCAACAAAATAATTTTTGATTAATCACTTCCTGTATGGGTTTAGTGATTGCTGCAAACCCTTTTATAAATAGTCTATAATGCGATGTAAATGCCAGAAAGAACTTAGCTGTTCTTCTGTCCGGAAAGCATTTATACCTATCTATGGCTCACACTCATTCTGGATCTGGGACTTTTCCTTCAGCCTTCACCAAGTATCCCAGAAATTTTATCTCTTTCTTAAACAATTGGCACTTGTTTGGTGCAATTCTTAGGCCTGCTCCCAGCAGTCTTCTCAAGGCATCCTCGAAGCAGTCCATTAGTGTGTCCACTTCCCATGCCTGATTGTGCTATGTCGTCCATGTAGACACATGTCCTTGGAGCGTCTCCAAAGGCCATATTCATCACCCTCTATAAGATCGCCGGCTTTGGCCCATCCCAAATGGCATTCTCAAAAATTCGAACAGCCCATCGTGTGTGATAAATGCCGATCAGTGAATATCTTCCTCCGTGATGTATATAGTCATAAAGGCCATCCTCATGTCCAGCATGCTAAAAAATCTAGGCTCTCCTGCTGCCAATGACTCCACCATGTCATCCATATGCTGAGATGGGAAACTGTATCTTATTAACTTCTTGGTGAGTTCTGCATAGTTAACCGTTAATCTTCTTGGCATTGTTGGGTGGAATGGCGGATGCACTACCACCACCGGTGCTGCATATTCAGAGTTGGAGTTTCTAACTACCCTTAACTCTTTCCACTTCCTTACTTTCTCCCTGATGAATTGCCTCACCTCTGGTGCCTCTGTATAGCTTCTGGGATACCGGATGGTTGTCCCTCAGCCTGATTGCATGTTCAATGTTGGGGCAGTGGCCTAGTTCATTCTTTGGTGTTGAGATTTGATCACCATTTGTCTGAACCTTTCTCTCTGTTTCTCATCAATCTCGGGTCCGAACTTTCTCATCTGGTCCCTGATAGCCTCCTCCAAAAATCCTCCATCCTCCTGCCCCAATTTGTCAATTGTACAGGCTGCCACCATTCTTTCCTGATCTCTCACCTCTTCCTGTGGCATTCTCACCAGCTCCATGTCTCCATTAGGATCCACCGTAAACCTCACCTGGAGTGCAAACCTCCAGTCACCTCCTAATAATTCCGGAAAGGGGGCCTGCTTTACCACCGCCACTGGCCCGAATGTAACCAAAAACTCGCCCACTTCCACTTTTAGATCCACCTGCCAGATGGGCGTAAACCCACATCAACTGTCATTAGCTCTTGACCTTCATACTTTTCTATTTATATCTCCGCCGGTACGTGTCTGGCATCTATGATTGACATCTGGCACCCACTATCAATCAACGTTTCTGCATGGTATCCATCAAATATTGTACTTATCACAATGGGTAACCTTGTCTCCTTATGCATTGACTTCAATATGCATAACACTGCTGGATGATTATTTTCCCTTTCTCCTTGCTCTGGCCCTCTACAATTCTTTCTAGAGTGCCCTGTTTTGTTGCACATTTCACATGGGATTTGACAATCCCATACCCCGTGTGCCGTGCTTTGGCAACGTGGGAATGGTAGATAGATTCTCTGTCCCGCTGCATGATTCTGTGGCTGTGTGCAGTTTACATCCTCTCTTGCTTGGCTCTGCTGGCATACTCTGAATCATTTTTCCTGGCTTCCTTGTTTCCATTACCACCTACCTGTCAGGGGAAAACTGGAACAACTCCTAAAACGTCAAAACTAAGACCGATAAAAGAACTTGTAGGCAAACAGACCGGATTCAAACTTGCGCGTTGAATGCTCACTAACTGGTTTATTTTCAAGCTAAAGAAAGAGCGCCTAACAAACGCGCGACTCTTATCTCGTGTTACAAAGCACTAAACGGCTAACTCAGAAAAACAAGGAGAGTGCAATAAATGTCAATCAAACGAATGGCTTCAGAACAAAGAAGCTTGCCAAAAAACAAAGACAAATGTATGGGCGGTGTTGACGAACTCCCGACGACCGCACTCTTTGCGTGCTACTTCGTCGTCTTGCCGCAACTTGTTTCCAACCCACGTGACGGGCGGTAACCTCGGTGTCGCCATCGGGTCTCTGATCTCTATCTTGCTTAGAACGCACTAGGCCGCGTGCACTCGCGTGCCTGCCTCAAAGCCTCTGCCTGTTTCCGTCGACATCAGCCTCTTGTTCCATGTGGGTGGCGTCTCCTCCTCCCTCTTCCCTTCCACCTTCCTCCTCTCCTTACCATCGTCACCAGGCTGATCCGGGTCACATCCCGACACACCTCTCCTTGGCTTATCTTGGTGTCCATTGTCGGGTTCCTGTCAATTTTGACTATGAATGTGAACAACTCATCCATGTTCTCTAATGTTTTGGCCATCACCGCCATGCATATGTGGAATTCTCGAAATCCCGAATTAATATACTCCAATAAATCCTTCGTGCCCAGTGCTGCTCCTAGTGGTGGCTTCTTCAGTAGCTCCAGCTTTCTATTTGTGTGTCAACAACGTTTGCCCCTTCTCCTGCTGGCATGCTGCCACTGCTTGGTTCCACCCTCTTATGGTTAGTACTTTCTCAAACCTCCTCCTGATTGCTGCCTCCCATGTATCCCATGATTGTATATATCTGCCTGTGTGGCTCTGCCATGTTCTCACATCCCCACTCATGTGGTCTGCTGCCACCACCAGTTTTGTTTCCAAATCCCACAAGTGCTGGCGCGCTACCAGATCGTTGGACTCCAAAAATGGCTGGATTGGCAAATTAATCCCTCCATCATAATCCTTAATCCTGTGGCTTAAATCTGGTACTGTATGAACTACTATAGGTACCTGCCTCTCTCCTCTCTTCTAAACTGTCCCCCAATTTTGCCAAAGTGAAACCATTTTGCAACACGAGATATGCCAAAAATATTGCATCCAACTACAGTCACTTAATTGTGAAGGCTGCTGAGAAAGTGAACCGCCATAAACTTCATAAACTCCAGTTCACCACTTCTAAACTGTGCACTTACCTCACCATCGCGGCCCCCACCATCGCAGCAAAAATATTCATGAGACTAAAAATTCGCAATAATTGGATATTTCATGCCACCAAGACCAGACAAACCAACAAACCGGGCAAACTCATGGTACAGTCCCTTCCTATGGACCACACATCTGATGATGTCTTTCACCATGACTCCATGCTCACCACCTCCACCAACTATGTCACCCACTCACAATCAAGGGACCACCAAAATGCAGCCACCCTCTAGCAGTCTCCCTAGTTGAACAAGCAAAAATCTGGCCTGTCATTGCACACATTCTTCGTTCTCACAAACCCCATACCCCAACTCCCTACACACACCCAAATTAAATCCCTCCTCACCCACCATCACGATTTCCAAACTGAGCACGACATCACCATATCCCAGGCCGATAAAGGTGGAGCCCTTGTCCTCCAAAACACTTTAGCATATTCTCAAAAAATGAAAGATTTTTCTTGATAAAAAGAATTTCTTGACCATCTGCTTCAAAATTAATAGGATCCACCGTGACTATAACCCCACTCTACCACCACCCTATCTACCCCACTTTCATAAAATGTAAGTCAACAAAATTCTCCCATATGCCAACGGTCTGCTCAAATTACACAAACCCACCCACCCAATCCGCCCTATTGTCTCCCTTCGTTCCAGCATTTTCGAACCTATGTCTCAATTTGTCACCTCTGCTCTGTGAAAATGCATAAAAAATCTGCCCACATCACACTGATACCACATAACCCACGCTTCCATTGCCGCCGCTTCTCAATGCGCCCCTAGTGGTGGATATAGATAATTGGTCGCTAGGTGCGCCAACGTGACCGAGCCGGCATCCGCGAATGTGAGCCGTGTCTCGGGGTCACTCCTGCCTGGATGACCAGTGCAACTGGTTCATTTTTGAAGATGTCTTTTCTCCCAAAAACAAAAAAATAATTTTATCTCGCGCAAAAATAAAATTTAGTCCGTAAAATTTGGACTTTGCGCATGCCGACTCCCGTGCATAAAAACACGGCATTTCATCAAGCTGGTGCTCGGACAATCTGGAAGCACCATAGATAATGCAACATGTGTCCGCGATCTCGTAAATTAGATAAAGCCGAGTCGGCCAAAAAAGTGTCGCCGTGTCAAGACAAATTGTTGGGACGATCAACGTTGCTGTGAGTGTGGACTTCACCCGGCTGCATGTGGTTGATCGGCTACGACGGAATTTGTTTTCGGCGATCGAAATAGGTTGACTTGTCTTCGTCGTTTTGCGGTTGCCCAGCCTTGGGAGGGCCGGTAGTTCTCACTTTCCGTGAGGAAAGCAGAGAATATCGTCGTTTGTCAACGTCTGTGTGCACTGGAGTGAACTCCTCATCCGTACCGGTAAAAAATTAAGTAAATCGTAAAGAGGGGTAGCTCCCCGGACAATTTGTTTGAATAATCAGATATTGCGAAGTGTGCGATTGGCATTTGTAAGAGTTTAAATGGTATTAGCATTAAGGTAGAAATCTTTTTTTAAATGCAATATGTTGGAGTAAATCTGTTTCAATTTAAAAAGAAAAGTGCATATATTGATTTTTGATTGAGATCTACAATTGTGTTTGTCACTTTGTTTTCAAGATGGTCGAACCAGGTGTAAACAAATAAATATAAAGATTAGCTAGCCCCAGAAAACATATTTACGGTACATTATTAAGAAAATTTATTAAGAAAATTTTTGATTTGTACATTTTTGTCCTGGTAGGTGGTGGTCGTAATGAAGGTCATCTCATCAAAGATATAGGTGTAAAAGTGGGCAAAATGTAATTCAGTCATATCATTGGTGGCCACCACATGTAGTCTCGTCTTGTACTTGTGCAGCGATCTCAGGACAATCTGGATAGCGCAGAGCAAAATGTAGGTTAGAAGAGAATTTGGAAAGCGGCATTTTCTCAAAATTCAAAGTCTGCTTTTTAGAAAATATAACGACGTCTCAGTAACTAATCAGTAAAGCAACACTGGTTTCGCTGTGTCCCGTTTGCACTACACAGGTTTGTTTTACCGTTATATTGTCACCAACTGTTAAGGGATATCAGACACTTACCAGTCCATGCTCATTATTGGTGGCATTGGTGATCTTGAGTTTCTCGAAGCTAACCATTTCTTTCATCCAGTGGGAGCCCGTGGTGGGGGAGCCAAAGTGCACAAAGAAACGGCTCGGCCTCTGCGGTTCCGCCTTGCCATTCATCTATCACTTCTCGCGGATGAACTTGTAATGTGACTCGTCTACAGGGATCATGCGATCAGCAGGTAGTACTTGACTTTCGGATCAAGACCAGCCAGGAAATATTTGATCTTAGGGAACAAGCACCTGAAATTGACTGCAAAAAATTCAATGGTGGGAAACAGAGACATGTTATGTCCTATATTATAAAACTAAGAATTGGATTTTGGTGTTCTGAGCAAAATTTCAGAATAGCTCAATGAAATCGCATCAAATTTAACATGCACTAAAGCCGCATTCTTATGTGCAACTTATTGCAAGGCAACTCTATAGTAGACAAAATTGCTGCTCTACGAGCAGGTTGCTCATGAGAACAGCATCTGAAATTGATTGCATGCAATATTGCACGCAGTTGGGCAACTGCAGTTGCTCCACTTTTGTCGCACCATGTGAATGCACTTAGATGCAGTCTAGCGCCCTCTCTTGACTCTTTTAGGAGTTATAAAAAGAAATACGGATAATCCCAGGACTAGACAGGGAGCAAGACGACAAACGAGTTGGCAAGACTCGAAAATGCACGAAGCAAAAGACGAAAATTTGCGAACACATGGAAAATATAGATTGAACTTACCACTGACTTTCTGCACTTCCCGATAAAAAATTAACAAAATGTAAATAATTATTTACCAAATTCTGGCTTGCAATAATATTTTCGGGAGCTGCCAAGCTCCTTCAGTCACATTTGTCACATTTGACAAAGTGCTGTTTAGACGCGCGTGCGAATAGCAGTTGACACTTGCCTTCACCTGCTTCTCTCACCAGTGTGCATGCCGATCTTCTCGAGAGTGGGTGGCGGCAAATACGAATCGGGAAGCATACATTGTATCATGGCTGACTGGAGGATGATCCGACGCCCGATTTATGGTTCTGGTTGTGGAGCACCAGTTTGGTGCAGTTTTGTATTATTTTTTTGCTGATGTAATCAACTATTTTATTTTATTTTGAAACTGTGTATGCTCTTTTTTTTTAAGTAATAAAAGTATGATAGCCAATAAATGAGTAAGCAGTGGACGACTTTATTATTTAGCAGTGGAAGACTTAATGAATTAGCAGTGGAAGACTTTATTGAATGCAGTGGAAGACATTATATTTAAATTATGCTAATCACACTTTCAAACTCAAACTGACAATTACTGATTTAGATATCGTGATGTCTAAAAGCACACACTATAATTAATAATGAAGTGAAGTCAAGTATCAATTACTAGCGCAGGATTGAAAAGGTGGTTTGTGAATTGTGGCTGCCAAGACAAACAGTGAAATAATCTTTAGCGGCAGCCCAGATTATTTCTCTGAGTCGTTTGACATGTGTCCTACTCTAGTCTTATTCATTTAATTCATCACTGGCTGCTGAGATTTCCAGACTCCTCTTGGAGGTTCACCTCGAACAAAACTCAAACTGATCTATCCTTATTATTATTTCTATCTACTCTAACCTAATAATGGCAGCCCAATTGCCGCTGCAATATTCTAACTTATTCAAAGTGTGTGCCCCTTTATCTCAGAATATCCCAAGATCCCAGATGATCTGTCTTTCCTTAGACTTATCCTAAAGCTCATAAGAGCCCTAACCCAATAAACTCCAAACCTTCCAGAGGACCAAGAGTCCAAAACCTAGCAAGGTATTTTCAGGGCCTTTGGAAATCAATTGGCCGGTTGAAGGGTTAAGTGACCAGGCCTTCACTCGATTTTACAACTATATATTGCCACAAGATGGTACCCCTCCAGCCCCAAAGACATAAGGTTGTGCCGAATTTTTGAGAACTAACATTTCCAACGCCCCCAATTCAAATCAGTCTAGTGGATAGCAGCTGCATCAACCAGATCTTGTTTTCTCATTAATCACAGCTTTTGAAAATGATTCCAACAAATTCATGATCAGATGGATCCTTCTAAAATCCAGAAAGTTATGAACATTTTTTTGTTTTTATGTGCATTTTATTCACAAAATTGTACTTTTCTGTGGCTAAAATTAGCCAACAATCACTTGCACGCATCTAAATATAGCCCTCATTTCATACCTAAAACTAACCTCTGCACTCACCCAATGAATAATGAATAACTGTCATCATGGCTAAAATAGCTGACTTTCCTTCGTCCATTATCTAAGGGGTGGCATGTAGAGGCTAGTGGCGGTTGACCCTTTATATGGGATCACTACCAAGCGATGGATTGACAGTTGACTGAAGAAACTGATGCGTAAAAACACCAGTTTTTTTTTAGATAAGCCCTAAATCAGGGATGTTGTCATCAGTGCTAGCATTCCACAAAATTCATCATGGCCTAGAAAATCTTTAGAGCCAATGTTTATATAGTATTCTGAGTCATACTTTTTATACAATTTTACCCTCTCTGATTGCAATTACAATTGGTAAGCAGTCTTAGGCTGGGATCTGATAGAGGAAAGTGGCCTGGCCACACAGACAGTAACCTTTATGGTTCTTCCAAACTTAAATTGAAATTGGCACATAAATTCGAAAACTTCTCCATGATAAGTTCTAACCATTCTAAGATGGCATCAATCAACCAATTTTCTTGTAGTGTTCCAAACTCAAACAGTGCACCAGCAAAAAGAGACTGCTCAGCTGCAGGATGTTCTTACTCCATATCTGTATGTTGCTTAAGGTGAGCAAATTCCATTTCACTATCTGACTATCACCTGGTGCAATGCTTCATTGTGCCTGATAGTGTCAGTTCTGTCCTAATGGCCAGCATGCACGTGACTAAGAATGATGCATATAACGATGCATTCAGCTTTGTTGACCTAATGTGACCTTTGTTATGCAGCTCAACCCAGTTAATTCATCATTAATGGTCAATTTCCACATGTGCGGCAGTATTTGGTGGCCGGCTCGAATCCTCGCTCTTAACCTCGGTCTCAGTCAGACAGAATCATGTGAACACCAGTACCAGGTCCATAAACATGTTAGCTGTGGGATTAGCTAAACATTTTTTTTATTTTATATCCTAGTTCGACCATCCTGTATAAGCAAACAAATTCACATCTCTTCATCAATAGAACAAAAATGAAAGACACATTTCCTCCATGAAAAACACTATGTAAAATGCTTATTTACTCGATCAAATTTAAATCAACATACTTTGACTATTTACCCCCATTCAACAAACATTTTGCCAATTGCACACTTTGCTACACACTTGACTTTGTCAATTTGTTGGGGAGCTACCCCTCTTACTTATTGTCGAACATTCATTCTTTTGTCGTCCAAGATACCGATTTGCCCAAGTGGCAATTCTCTCCCCGTTGACTCCAAAATTCTCCTCACAGAAAAAATGGACGTCCGGTACTGCCGCTCTGCGATGTTTCTTTAACTCATGAGCTCAGCACCGGGCAACCGATTTAGATGAATAAACCGTCGTCCATTTCAGCAATTTGAAATTTGCCAATCCATCGCAGATTCAAAGTTGTTTAGAAAATGTTCCAACACGGGAGTTCTGAAGCACAGGTTGATATCGATGAACACGATCTGTAGAATTTCATAATAAGTTCCTTGCAGCAAAACAAATTGTTCAAACAGTGCTAATCATTTAATCCATTTTCGGGAACAAAGTTTATGTCCATTTGTCTTACTTCTTTGTCCGATTCGGCAATTGTTTGATTATCGCGTATTACACGAACCGATTCAAATATACAGGGTGTTTCTTTTATTTCTGATCACGAGAGAAGACAAGTCCATAAAACAACCAGCTCAGCCGGCCACAGAGGTAGGAGTGACCCCGAGACACGGCTCACATTCTCGGACGCCGGCTCGGGTCACGTTGTCTTCCAAAGGTGGCAAAAACATTTACCACTCGACACTAGGGGCGCATTAAAGGGTGGAGGCCATGGAAGCGCAGGCGATGGTCGCCGCTATCGATGGTTGTTACCACCGATAGCTGCATCCACCGTCCCAACGCTTACAAACAGTAGGCACTCAGACTTCTGATTCACATCCAGATTCAAATTGGATAGGACAAAACCATTCCACATTGATCAAAATGTGGATCCAAATCTGGTGGAGTGTGACATCTGCTGATACTGGTTTTCCCAAGATCACATTGAAAATCATGTATAGATCTGTCAGGTGGCCATTAAGAAGTGAAAGGTTAGGTTAAGAGTGGTTAGGTTAAGAGTGGTTAGGCTAAGAGTGGTTAGGCTAAGAGTGGTTAGGCTAAGAGTGGTTAGGCTAAGAGTGGTTAGGCTAAGAGTGGTTAGGCTA
>JAQGBY010003788.1:0-18233 GCA_034698785.1 Mycogona germanica | reverse complement strand
CATGGTGAGGATCCCAAATGGAACTGCAGTATTCGAGCAAAGGTCGAACCAAGGAAAAGTAGGCCACTGACTTAACCGTACTTGGACTCCCATTCAACACGTTTTGAATAAGTCTAAGCTTAGCATTTGCCGCGCCAATCATCTTTTGAATTTGGGTTTTCCAAGATAATATTGGGGTTATCTGTAAACCCAGATATTTGTACTGTTGGACAGCCAAGAGAGGTTTCCCAGAAATTGAGTAGTCATAAAGTAGAGGATCCCTAGATCTGGATAAGATTGCATCACTTGCCAACATTAAGTTGCAGTTGTCATTCTTTACCCCACCTAGCCAGGGAATCGTCCAACAGGCAGTGTCCAGTGTAATCATCCAGTGTAAATTTCAGGGCGCTGCGTTATGCCGTTCGTGAGTTATCGAAGGACAGAAAGATCAACTCTGTTATGTAGTATTACTTTAGATTCGTTTTAAGTGCTTTAAAAACTAAGGCACTGTATCTAGCAACCTTATTTTGTACAGTGTGCCCTGCACGCGGGGATTTTCCACGAAATTAAGCCGAGTACTGGAGGCACCACTTCGATAAATAAGCATTAGACACGAACACAATATCATGTGTATAAAAATTCAAGGAAAAGTTGTTGCGTAATTTCCACCTGAACGAGTCGATTGCTGTAATTCGCTAAACACAAAAGTGTTTCAAAAATAGACTAAACTGTAGTTGCCACTTTTTGTCTGTCCTTGGCATTTGTAATTTCTTCTGTTTCAATCGACACATAATAGTATCTTTTCAGTTGCTGCCTTTTTTTACTACCAAATGAGAGATTAATTAGGTACCTGGTGCATGCGATGCAGGTACATTTCGGCGACATCCTGTATTCAAAACAACAGCGGTTGCGCTGTGACTGACCTCGCTCTTGTTGAAACTCCGTCTTTGTAGTCAAAAATCACAACCGGTGCTGCTCTCAGGATAACTTGTCGTTAATTATAGTTGAAAATTAGGGGAAACTTGATGCTTCTGAATTTGAGATACGTGACAAAATGCGCATTGTTTATTGCTCGATGTGTGTGTGGTTTTTTTATTATTCGTTTTTGATTCGCCATTTTCAAGTTCTTCGAAATGATTCGCGTCTGTCGTTTCGGTTTCCTGTGTTTCCGAGTGTATACTGCTACGAATTTGTATTGTTAGACGCGCCCCATCTCGAGGCACTTCGAAGTTGTCGTGGCAGATTCTCTCTTTCTCGCACGTCTTGTGCGAGTTGCACTTAAGTGAACCACAAATTAGCGAGAAATATTTAAAAACTGGGTAATATCACGTGATATTATGTTGTTACGATATTATGTTATGATATATAAAATGACGTGGTTTTAAAAAAAATTCCTCATAATGTGGGAAGAGGGTCAGGGGTAACCATTTTTTGACGTGACAACGTCTCGCTCGGAGTGGTGCTGTATGTTTGAAATAGATTTGTAGCGGAAATGCGCAATGGAACGAAACGGAAACTGACGTCAGTCGGCAATTAGTCAACTGGCTTATCCAGTGCTTTTTTCGGGTGTGAAATTGAGATACGTTGTCGCTTGAAAGCCTCCAAAAATGCTTGAAGTGGTGATAGCACATTTAATACTAAATAAAAATTTTAAATTTCACAATTTTTGAGATTTGTAATACTTTGAATTGTTCCGAATTTTTTTTTTTTTAAATCTACTATTACAAAACACTATTGTAAACATTCGCATGTTTTTTGGTGTTTTTTGACGTCACTCAAAATGTGAAAGAGGTCGTATTGAATTGACCTTATCGCTAACAAACAGTCACCTGATGACCATCAGCGCAGGTCAGTTATGAGATTGCATGTACAGATGTGAGATTGCGCGGTCATATTTTTCGCGCTTCATTAATTTCTCCGCACCAACAGCTCAAACAAGCTGACAAACCTACTTTCTTCGCTCTGTACAAATTAATTGTGTTTTGGCGCTGGTCTGACACGCCAAAGATGTCCGCCTTGTATCTAATGTATCGCAAAGTGGCAACACTTATGTTTCTCGAACGATCAGCTGTAATCCATCACACCTTTCGCGATTGTCCCACCAACAGATGGCGTGACTGTTTCAGTGAGATTAGTGTCGGCTCGTCCCCTGTACGAAGTCGAATGAAATACAGAGAAATTCCACCACCAGATGGCCTCACTGTCGCCTAGAATCTACATGATTAGTTTAGGACCATCTCTCTCCTTTAGAATGTTAATCATCTCCTGGATGTTTATTTAAATTTTAAAGACAGTCAATCTAGTGTTTATTTTTAAAAAAATCAATGGAAATAAGATTACGGCCTGAGAGAGACTTCGTTCTAATCCCGGCTCGGATGGAAATTAATTAATTAATAAAAAGTTTAGCCGTGGTACACTCCATGGTTAGTATGGCCAGTTGGCAGAGAGGCTGATGAGTAGTGCGTCAACATATCCACTGCCAGCCCTTAGTCTAAATTTCTCACGAGCCGCCAATATAAACGGTCCTCGCAAGTAATAAAACGGCTGTTAGACATGTTGACGGCTCCGCGCCTGTCTCAAGACCGCGTTCCATCTTCGTAACACACACACTCTACAAGTCCACGGATTTTCCATTTCTTTACGCGTCCTCGCTACATTAGTGGCTCCTGGCGGGTGGTCACTCTCGATTGATCGCCGCAGCCAGCGCGTATCACGCGCCTCGAGGTTGCGTGTGACGTGCATGACCAATGAGCACGCGTGATCGAAATGCTAAAAATCGGCCCGTCTCCGGCGAGATGAGTCCAAAAGTGTTTTCTTTTTTCTAAAACTAGGCCGATATGCGATTAGTACAGATGTGGCCGACTGGGTTGCGCGCGTCTACATTTTATGTCCTGAGACCACCATCCGGTCACACTGGCCAAGGCAAGTCCAGGCACGTTTCAGCTGGGTGCGTTGAGACACTGAGCAAGAGCGGCGAGTCCGTGTTAGGACGAGTAAGCACTGCTCGGTCTCGAATGACAATTCGCCCGGCTCAATTTCAAAACACGTGCTGGAGAGGGGAGCGTTTTGCTTTTCAACGCCATCCCCACCACACGATATGATTTCAGGAAAGCGCACGTGATCTCGAAGGCAAATTTGCCCCATCTCGTTCTCGGATACAGATTCACAAAATGCCCACTACGGCGCTGCAGTAGCAGAGGCAAGGAAGGTGTATAGTCTAGAGTCCAGGAGTTCTATTCGTCAACGTCAGTCAATAAAAATGATGGCTAATTAGGACAAAAGAGTTATGTTAGTCTTGGGGTCTCAGTAGGCAAGACTCGTGGTTGTCAGTTCTTACCGAGGTGCATTTATGGACAACCAAGTCGTCTTTCAATCCGAAAGACTAATTAAGACTGATCAGCATCAAGCGTTCAATTCCAAAGATGTTCCAAGATGGCTGCGGTCATCATACAATGTCTTGGCGTCTTTATTTTTTTGACTGTAGATAACGAATTAAATGGATCTTATTCCATCAGCGTGCCAACTAGTTTCGAGATGAAAAAAGTAGGCCTCAAAAGTTCGCGCGCGTTTAAAATTCTAAAATTTCCCTTTTTTTGCGATGGCGGCTTGAAGCAAAAAGAAGAGTCGGTCAACCAGTTTTGGCGCCAAATCGCTCCGAGCAAAAGAGGGATGGGGTGAGATGTACTTGAACGCAAGGAAAACCACATTTTCGAAACAATTTAGCAAAGATGGCGCACGTTTCGCGGATGTTTCCTTGCCTGAAGGGGTTTGAAAGCACATATCTGTGCCATGTGCAGGTGGTGTTTGGCAGCACTGCAGGGCAGACGTGTTACACGATTACAAGGATTCATTTCGTAACATTTGGTATAATTCTTCGCAACTATTCGTTTCAAGTCTCCCTGATATATTTTTTTAATCTCTTTGTCCATCGTTATATGTACAGGTTGTGAAATTTCGACCAAATTGGCTTCAAATATTGCAGAAGAACAAAAACAAATAAAAACGTTAAGAGCGCCGCTTAACGGGTCGCCGTCACGAACGATAAGTGTCAAATCTGAGAGGCGTCAGATGTGGAGAAGTCGCCTTTACCGAGACGCACTACAAATGTGCAATCATACTTATTTACTTTAAATAACTTGTGTTGCTAAAAACGTACTATTTGGTGTAACGGTTTAACTATTTTCTGAACTATATACGAGAGGGAGTCGAAACACAGAATGACATAATCACTTTTCCCCACATCTGACGTTTATTACAATTGACGTGTATTGTTCGTGACGTCACCCCGTCATCCCTTGAGTTTCAATTTTTCTCGTAGAAAATTAATTTGATTTAAAAAATTTATTTTCACTTTTGACAAACATTTTACTGATTTCCAAAAAAAAAGATCACATTGTCATGTGCACATTCACATGTCAATGTGATCTCTTTTTTTGGAAATCAGTATAAATAAAATTTTATCAAAAGTGAAAATAAAAAATTTAAATTGCTAATTCAAATTTACCGTTCAAATTAATCTTCTAAGAGAAAATATTAATGTCAATGTGAAGTATGAACCAAGATTTTGTGGCTTTTTTTCGCTTCTCGAGAATTTTTTTCATCCGAACTGAAGATATATCATATTTTTTAATAACATTTTCTACTTCACTATTTTTTAAATGTCGCTTTATCTGTTCAATTTTTTTTTCTGGTTTGTCTAACGGTTAAAGAAGAATCTGTTATTGGATAAAAGGATTGTTGATTGAGACTCCGCAGCGCCACCGCACGGTCACCCGCTGCAAGACCTCATATCTCAGATAATGAGTATCTCGCTCCATTCATCATCTCGTTAATCTGTTAAAGCTAGATTTTTGCTCTCTCTGTCTCTATCTCTCTATCACAGAAGCAGCTACGAGGTCGTCGCCAAATTCTCTTCAAATGTAATAGAAAAAATTCCATGTTTCCTATGTGTAGTCGCTCTAGAGATACGACTGGGCGTCAAAACATCCGTTACGGAACACGACGACGCCATCCTTGACCCAGATTAGTTTTTTCTTTTCAGTGAAATTCGGTAAACCCCACGATCATTATCATTTTTTGGAGAGAGAGAGAGAGAGCCGCATGCCTGAGCAGCCATTATACCGAGTTTGTCCTGAGGAGGACTTGGCCAGACCCACATTCGGGTGAAATATGGAGTACACAGGTAGTCTATACGAAATGGTACTAGCCTGTACGGTGTGCCTACATCTACGCACACACACACAATAGGGGAGAATTCCTCAATCAGTGACAGCCCCCGCGTCACACGTATATCCTACAGGTGGGTATGGAGAGCTCTTTGTAGTCCAGAGGTCAATTTGGAACACCTTTCGAGTCATAATCAACACTGACAATCACAAATTTAATTTTTAATTTCTAGCTAGACTATCTTGCCTTCCATAAAAGGAGTACATGTATTATTCATATAGTGCCTCAAATTCTAAAGGCTTTGCAACTTATTTCAGGTTTCTATGTTATTAATAAGCAAAAGTATCACGAAAAATGTGTACACTTTAGTGACATCAAATTAACAATGCGGTAAGCGTTGGTTCAAATATTTAGTTTTTTTATATTTAACAGGTACCAATAAATTACCAGCTCTACCATAAATCTGAAATAATTTTAACGCTATCTGTTTCACTTGTTGGTATTCTTTATTTTGGAGACTCGTTTCAGCTTGAAGATAATAAATAGAAAATCATTTTTTAAAGACTCTTTATCTGGTGTCAATGGCTAGATTTATTTCACCGCACAGCACATACGCATTAGTTCAGGTAAAGTCGTTTATCTCTTTCTATCTCTAACAAAAACTGCGTCTATCTAGATGATACAGGTTGGCGTTTGCCAAAACATGTAGCTCCATCTGTGAGCAGGAAACGTAATTACGTGTACAACTAAGCGGTGAAAATTCGCATCTAGGAGACGAATGGCCAACAAACAGGGCGGCCATCCGCCATGTTTTTGGCCCAATGACATTGTACTCATCAGTCTCTCTATTTGGGGCGTTATTAACCCTGGTGCAGGATATCAGTAGACCCTAGTGAGCAACTAACGAAGCGCGATCCGGTCCCCCTATTACAGGAGTCTTCCCTCTAGGCCTCTAGGCTATGACGAATAGAATAGGGGTCCTGCACTCTAGACCTCCTGCTCTCTTTGACTCGCCAATTCGAATCTCATAATTAGGCCTATTCGAATCAGTCCTTCGTAGTTTGTGTTATTTTTTCGTTTTCATTAATATCTGAATTTCTCCTCACCACCTACATTTTTTCGCTTCCCTCCAAAACCCCTTTCTTTCCCATAACCGTTTGTCACCCCCACCCCCTACCCATCCCCCCTGCAGTGGGTCGACGGATTTAAAGATAGAAAGATGGAGGCAGTCGTCCGTGAGAAAAAGGTAAATTCCATCGAAGGACGTACGTGCGTACTTGGCCAAAATAAAAGAGAAGATAATGGCCCGCGCATGCGCAGCGCGGCGTGACGGCGTCCCCCCGAACTAGGCTACGTGTGCCTACGAGAGAGAAAATGGAATCAGTTCATCGTCAGGTGTATAATGTGGTGTTTATACAGTATACATATATATAATGACTAGCCGGTAGAGACAGCCCCGTTTACAACCCCACAGCACAAACGGGGCGCGCTTTCTCCTCCGGTCACGCACATCCTCCTTAGACCACCACAATGCCATTTTTAATTGAGCTTGACTTTGGGCTAAATTGGACTTCCAGATCGCCAGCAGCTTTTCCTCAAAATACAGATCGGCCGAATAATATCGAAAGTAAAACGCAGCCCTCTCCCAACCCGTGTTTTAAAATTCACGTGCTTTTTTTTTAGATGGGCGAATTGACATTCGATTGATCTCGTCATAACACACACTCGTCTATTTTGTTTCCATGTCTAAACGCAACCGTATCCAGCACGTGTTTCTAATTCTACGCATTCGAATTGGGCGAATTGACTTTCGAAAACGAACGTGACTCGCCACCATCAAACCCGAACTCGTCCATTTTATTCCAATGTCACCACGCACCCATCACTCACGCCTATTTCAATTAAGTGATCTTGGCAAAGTGCAACTCGAATCGGCGTTATCTATGGGCTCGATGTACTACAGTTTTTGGTGCACCCTCTGGTGGCGTTCCGGAGAATCGATATTGAGTTGTTTCGCGCCACCCAGTGGTACATCTCACCGTCCATCTAAATCCCGATGAATCACAATTGGTGAATCAATCGCAACATTTATTGGTCTGGATTCCACTTTGCTGAACTTTTTGTTGTTGGTTCGTGAGTATTGTCCGCTGGGGGGCCTACCTGTAATTCATGTGTGTGCCACTTGTGAGGAACATTCAAAACTCCATTAGTCCAACTAGAACCATTAAAAAAATACTTAATCATATTTTTTTTTGCATATATGCTGCTGTATGCGGGGTGGAGTTTTACGAGTGTAACCTACTTCGTACGAGTGCATATGCGTTTGACTTTTGAAGACTGGCGGATGCGTACAAATAAATTTTATATACTTTTCCTTATTTGAAAGCAGACGTCCTTACGAGGTCGCTTGTGTTTCAAGTACGTTGCACCAAAGTTATTCGTATTGTTTCGCTGTTTTCACGCTTTTATTTCCCTCCTTTACATAGTTTGTGGTAATCATCGTTGCGTGCTTGCAGCAAAAATGTTCTCAAGTAGTCAAGTTACAAGTTCGTAATTTCACGAAAACATATATCATTTGGTCATTGGTATATAAATAGTTGATTTTTTCATTTTTAGATCCGGATATCGATTTCAAGAGTGTCGAGAACAGTTTAGAATTACCACCCCTCGTAGGGCCGACGTCGACAATAGACAGAGATTGCCTTTTTTGGTGACGACAACGTCATCCGCAGTGATGCCAGACGACATAAGGATTAGGAGTATCCAAATCGGTTGAAAATCTAGATATTCTTCTTAAATATGCAATAGTTAAATATTAATATGAAATATGAATTTTAAAAATATTCGAGGGATCAATTCACCAGATCTGATGAAAAAAATTATGAAACGCGACAGCAGTTGTGAAGTAAACTTTAAGGGAGCTAATTTTGACGACCTAAGAATTTTAGTAACAGCAACAGAGTTAAACATTTTTTTTATTTTTAATGTAAATTGATCTTTTCTCTACAGTCAATTTGATCTCACTATTTTTGGATAACGTCAAGCTGATCTACGAATTTTTCCCGAACGTCTGTTTCCATTGTAATCCAATGGGAGACTTCGGGGACTAAAATTATTTAGTGGTTTAACATCAATTTTCATTTCAAATAGCCTAATTCAGGAATCTGTAATTATTAAAACTGCATAAGACAGAGTTATGTTGGTTAACAAAATAAAACATTTCTCATTTTTTAATTTTAGTTCAATTAACTGAAGCATCTCAATTTTTGAGTATATAACAGTGATTATATACAGTGATTTTACAGTATTGCAACTCCACCGCGCCACCTGGTGTCCACTTTAAGGCATTCTGAGAATTGAATCCAATCGGTCACACCAACAGGGGTGCGTTACTCTCTTGGCTAATAATAGAACGCAAGCCTGCAAGATGTTGGATCTCGAAAGCTGGACGCGCCCAATCTCAAGAGCAGTGGAGCACGCTCAAGTGTGAAGAGACTATTATTACATCTAAATCTGATTCGTCAAAAGCAACTTGAATACGTTTTTTTCTTTCTTTTATAAACTTCATTCTTGCGAATTAAGGTTTCGATAATGGCAGAACACTAACGATTGAGGTTACATTTGGATTATGTCGGTGATTTCGGGGAAACGCCCTTTTCAAAATTGCTTATTTTTGTCGTCGTCGCCGCCAGCAAACTGGATGCACACAAATTCACTGATCCCAATTCACCTGTAATCTCGAGTGATATATATTTTTTTGTTCGATTGTTTGGTGCATGTACGCTGGTAAATGATGTCAAACTTACGACTTAGTTAGACTCACTAGTAAACATTTTTTTTCTTCAGGGATTTCAATCGCGAATCTGTGGTGGGTATTTCCTTACTCTTTAATGATTAGCAAGATTGAAGGAAAATGACACTTAAGTCGTTTAAAGGTTGTTCAGAATGAGCCGACGTTGCCGAGAATCAAGGAATTGAGGAATGTCGTATCAAGTCATGCGGCGGAAATTGAACGATGACCCTGCGAGAATTGCGTCATTCGCAAAAAACGGAATCTTCGTCCCCTCCCCCCAAACAAATGCACATTTTCGAATAACAAAATAGCAAATATCTTCGTTTCATACTCAAAAGTAATGCTTTTTTTCACCATCTCGTTATAGGTGTGTGACGTCAGTTTGTCATTGACGTCAGCATTTGCTTGATACTTCCATTCCCGAGGAAGAAGGGGCGTGGCGTGTGGGAAATTGTGTCGGGAATTGAACCCGTGATCATGGGCCCCAGACTATGAATTTTAAACGATCTTTTTTTGTCGCGGTTTAGGAGATGTCCCGAAGCCCTGAAAAGGCGAACCGGATGAGTTTGTGTGGACCAAGACGACGTCGAGGCAAACAACATTTGTTGGTACACAGGTAAACATTATTGTTTTTGTTTACATTCCATAAACTACTCATCTGTCTCTCCACACTCGATTGTAGAATGTTAAGGTGGTCGTTGCGTGCGAATTAAAGTTATTTTGTTTGGGAGGAGTTCAGGATTGATGAGGTCGAATCACGTCTTTGGAGGAGGCCCTGAAAAAATACCTGTGGTAAGGTATAAGACACCCCTCTTGGCGAAAGAAGGACTTTTAAATGGATGAGAAATTCCTCAAACAAAATCTATAAAGAATTTTAAAACGTCTCTATTTTGTTTGCGAAACTATATTTGGGAAGGTTGGGATATTAAAAAGAACAAAAATACAGTGTATATGTTCGCAATGGGGACTCGTGTCCTGGCATTGCTGATAATTACCTTTATATCTCATGAACCCAACAACGTAATAAGCTGATTTCAGCGTACAATTTGCGCCACTACGTCCAGTGTCAATTTTAAGGCGCTGCGCTACGCCGTTCGTGAGCACTCTATAGAGAGTCGCACACAGGAAAGTTGGATTTTGTTATTTTTTCGGTGCTGTTCCGAATCCACCATCTCTGTTTGTTATTTTTGCTTATTTAATTCTTATCTCATGAACGCGACATCGTAATGAACTGAAATAAGTGTAGATTTCATGGCGCTGCGTTTCGCCGTTCGTGAGCTATTGAGGAAAATTATACTTTGTTTATTTTGTTCTCATGTCTCATCTCGTGAAGCCAACATCGTAATCTGCTTTCATCGTAGAATTTTGCGGATCTACGTCAAGTGTAATTCGTCAAGTCATGGTGCTGCGTTATGCCGTTCGTGAGCTATCAAAGTAAGCGCCGTAAAAGACCAACATTAGATAATATGGTATATTCTATGATGAATAATTTCATGTGTACTTGTAAATTGAAACACACACACACATACGCAATACAATTAAAATTTGTTATACACGAGCAGACAGCGTGGGAACTCAATTCGAATAAGTTTCATTACAAATGAGAACTTTTGCATGGACCTCTGATGTGAGAATGGTTTTTTATTTCTTAATGAATTGGTAATTACACTATCTTTATTGGATTTATGCCACCGGCCGATCACTTGAGCTCATTTATTGGTCCTGTTTCAGTTCTATAGGCAATAGTATTGATCTATCGATAGTTTTTGATAGATTCCATAACGGCTCGTTGAATATCTGGGAGCAGGAGGAAATCCGTGTGGAGAGCTGCGGAGGTTGGTACGGATTTGTTCCTGTTCCCAGATGTACGAATTAATATGCGCAGGTTGCGTTACCCAAATTTTTTCTTCTTTTAGTCGCTAGAGTATGGAAAGGAGTAGTTGAGTTTCAGCTCGAAATTCGATGAAATACAAAGTGAAGCGAGAGTGGATTAATAATGTGACGTTCGTGGTTTATATTGTCCAATTATTTGGAACTTTGTAAACACCGTTGGATGAGGTAGGGATAAATGTGTAGGAAAAGTGGCGATCCAAATGGGAACACTGTTCAATGCATTCGCTAACCACATCAAAATAGGATTGAAATGAACACGCTCGTTGTTGTGGCTGCGGTTTCATTCTACTTGATCAATACAATCTCACGGACTCACTTTGTTTTAATTGCCTCCTGCGAACGTCATTTTAATTTCGTCGTAAACCTACAAACCAATCTGACTGGATTCATATTTCAATTGGCACGCGTGTTGGACGCTCAGCTTCGACACCAGGCGGCGCTTATCCGTGGTAAATATTAAATGGTACCTGAACTCTTTCTTTCAGTTTGTTGGTGTCATCACCCTGCCTCTGGTCAAGGCTTCCCCGCATAGCTTCGGAAAAGCTCCTCCTTAATGTTGGCTTCTACGGATATCATCTCCACTTTCTTCCCTGTTCAATGGGAAGTGGCGGATCGTCACTCTTTTATCAGTGAGGGGTCAGCGGTGTAAAGTAGTTTGTAAGTTTGGTTCGACTATATCCTCTTTAAAGCGTCGTTTGCACTGGAAAAGATCGGCTCCTAAGGAACCGACCGCGTTTTATAAATTAGCTCATTTGAAAAAGCTGTCGAAAAAAAATTGCATTCAAGCAATAATGATTGGGAGAAATAATCTGAAATTGTGCTCACGTTTGAGGACTACGCATTTGACTAAGAGTCTAATATTTTTATGACAATTTTGTTCGTGACTAATGACTACCATAAATTGTTGAGGTCATCATCAAAATTTTCAACCAAATACTATGCTCTTCGATAGCTCACGAACAGCGTAGCTCAGTGCCACGACATTTTCATTGCATGTAATTCTTCAAATTCTACATGTACGGTAAACGTAGCTTATACAGTAAACGTCATCTAGGGTTAATTTAATAAGTGAACTAAATTTTAATTTCCGCTATCAATGATTCCGAAACGTACTATCGATCTGTCTATAGCAGTCAATGGATTATTGAGGCCTCTGGTACTGAATTATCCGTTCCGCCTTTGACCCAGTGTCGACCATTATAATATATGCTGTTTTTGTCTCTTTTTTCCTGCTCTTTTTCGTTTTTGATTCAATGTCTTTCTCGGTCTAGCGTTTAGAGCGGCTCACCCCACCCCCACTTTCCTTTTTCCCCACCCCCAGCCCCAACTTTTAATTCAGCCGAGAGAGTGCCATTGTGTGTGCGAATTGAATTTGGAAAATCAACGGTGCAGTGACTGACACCTACAGCGTTTTATTTTCATTTTCTGTTGTGTCTTTGTGCTGGGCGAGTTAGGTTCAACTACGCCCCTTAGGAGAGAACGGGGGTCTCGTTTCAATGGACTGCCGCCCTGGGCAAGGAGAACGTAGATGTGCCTCGTCTGATTGACTCGAATGGGGTGAGTTCTGTTGACGGCTTCGTGGTGGTTTGCAGGATCCGAAATTGGATTCTGAATCGGCGCCCTGGGCTGTTGCACATCGTGTCAACTCCATCGCTGATTTAAAAAAAAACAAGCCGAATTTGGGTTGTGTTGTTTGTTCGAGAGCGAGCTCCCTAATTATTGTCGATAAGAATGTGGTCTAGAAAAGTGTTCTCACAAATGGAATCGGCTAAACCGTGAATTTTGGTAGCCAGCATTTATAGAAAGGCACCGGAAACAGATCAGAATTGTGGAGCCAAAGAGGTAGACTGTTAAAAAGTACCTTTTTTTGGGTGTCCAGAATGTGTTTTCATTCATGATTTAAATACACTGATGATGTATATTGATTGAGTCTATTGACGAGTTGTTCTATCTTAGACCTTCGTCAATAAAAGATATGACCTCGGTTGTGTTCCGAGGCACCTTCCGAAAACAGTTCATCCTTTGCTCGCTGGAGTCGTTGCCCAAGTACGATGTGGCCACCTGGTGGCCACATTGATAAATGAAAAATGGCGGGAAATCGCCACGCAATGTCTACGGTTAATTATTGATATACTTGACCTTCCACTTCCAGTTCGTTGGGAATAGTTAATTCGCACTGTCCTTCTGCTGTTGTTTCGTGGATTATCCATCTTTGTGACCGATGACCTCGAGCAATTCTAGCGAAAGTCTAAAATTCTGCCAGATTTGTGGGTCGCCGATTTATGAGACACCGAGTGCATAGGACTGCATTTTGAACACAATTTGAGCGAACATTTTGTCCCATTAACGCACGAGATTCGAATAGTAATTATTTTGTCGCCTTGTATGTGTAATGTTTGTAATGTTTGTAGTTAGGCTGGAGCAATAGATCACATTGTTAGCTGAATTGAAATCATGTTTGGTCGCGCTGTGCTTCTGAGGCACCCCAGGGGAGGTGAACATTATCAACTGCATTGTTTGAAGAACAATTATCGTTTAAATTACGTGAAATTTATTTATTTATTGAAAATTATTGCGAAAAAGCTATTCTGTAGAGATCCGTGTGTAACGTTGTCTAATTCATATTTTGTTGTACAATCGCAAACACCAGGTGGCGCGCCAAGTTTCAGTAGCGTCGCATTACTGCAAGCATGCAATGCATGCGGAACCTTTTTCACAACAAAAAAGTGTTGATGGAATATTAAAAAATAAAAATGTAAAATATTTTGATTGTTTGCTTGCTTATTGATGCTGGCCCACAAATGTTTTCAAACATTTTCTCCCATTGCATTACAATGGAAACAGATGTTCGGAATGAGAAAAAACGTAGATCAGCTCCAATTAAATTTTAAATAAATTACGATAATTTTTGCTGTGTACCCTATTTATGTAATCGGCACTTTCGGGCAATTTTTTAAAAATATTTTAGAATTGCGAAAATATTTAGCGAGCCAAAAAAATGTCGATTTTTAAGTTTATAGGGAACTTTTAACGAAAATGGATTTGTGATAAGATGGTTGGGTCAGTTGGGTAATTCCAGGTTTCCAAAGTGATGGTATGGTGAGATTTTAGGTTCGAATCCCGGGGTTAAAATTTGTTTTTTATTATCTGATTTCGTATGTTTATAGGGAAGTTTCCAAGTTGTACAATGCATAAGTGCGGTAAGTGGTTCAGTTGGTTAGGAACTGGGCTATGAGGTAGATCGGTGGCATGGAGATAGTTAGTTCAAATCCAGTTGAGGATGTCATTTTTTAAAAAAATATCGTATTACCTATGTATATAGGGAAGTTTCCGAGATAAGTGGAGGTAAATTTCTTTTTCTTTTAATTTCTTTCTCTTTCTTTAATTTTTTTCTTTTAATTTCTTTCTCTTTTAATTTATTTTTTATATTCATTCATTCAATTTCTTTCTCTTAATTTTTTTAAAATTTATTCATTAAATTTACAAGATTTTTTGTAACAACAATTTAATTCGAATATAAACACAGGATTCAAATCGGTGTGATCCACACTTGTACATCTGCAATTACACGAAACGCCAACTCCTGGTGCACCCGTACCTTGGAAACGTCGATACATTTATACCTAGGTAATACGTTAGCCCAAAATCTCTCCATGCTATCGATCATTGATCTCTGCACCTGGTCAAAATCCACCCCCATAACTCTTTCCTATAAACACACATGAAATTAGGCATTTACTTAAAATAATAATTTCTCTGGCTCGAAAAACTCCAGCGATCTCGGCCGGGAATTGAACCCACGGTCACAGCATCTCCCCTCGTACCTGTGACAGACTTAAGCGCCGATCGAGAATAATTGACCGAGGGGTTACCAACATGATCAAAAGGGATGTAAATGTGAACTCGATGTGGGCCAACGACACTTTTGAAAGCAGAACTGGAACTCCCCCGCTGAGCTGTCAGTGAAAATTCTAATTTTGGCGTTCAAAGTGACAAAAAAAAAGAAGTTCGGTTAGTGCCTCATTTACATATATGTACATACAAGTGGCAAAAAAGAAAAGAAAAACACGGGCAAAGTTGATCTCAGGTAGTTGGGTTCACATGATCGATGGCTTTGGCGGAGCTCTACCAAATTGTGACGTGAATGTATAAACAAATTTCCGTGGAACTTTAGAAAGTTGATCTGCCTAGGTAGTCAATTTTAAAATCTGCAATTTATATTTTACCTAAATACACCTTCAGATATTTAAATACCATTTTAAAGCCTTCAGACAAATTATTTGATAGTAAGCAACATGAGTTGTTTTTAAACCTTAAGCAAATTCCATTCAGAGAAGAAATTCGCGCTTGGCGCAACACATTTTTAAAAATAAATTGTTTTTGACCCTTTAAAATATTCAAAAAAGTCACAAATGTAAATTAATTATTTCGTCAAAAAAATATCGATTCTCCGAACTAAAAGCGTGCGCAACGAACCAACTGATTTTGTGGCACGCCAACAGAGGGCGCACGAATCAACAGTCGCGAATAGAGGCCAACTGAGAATTGCACTTGGCTCAATGCGTTAACGGTGATTTATTGAATCTGATTAAATTCGGTGAGTCGAGACGAAGGGCCGAACTTGGCACCTCCCAAAATGAAAGAAAAGTCATGGTAACTGAAGTTAATTTTTTCGTTGTTGCCGCACCAATCATTAGCCGCCGTTGTCTGGGCGTTTTTCGTGTGTGAATCGAAATCGTTGGACACACCTCGTTAACTAGTATCAAGACCTAGTCGCACACAACTCTCTGCTCGACTAGAATTAGAATACAACCCGTAGCAAGTTCTGTAAACTGAAGAAATTAGGCCGACTATCGCATTTGCATTTTTAAATATTCAGATGACTTTCACGACGACTAACGAGAAATTCAGAATTGTTTTTTCAAGTGACGAGCAAAACTATAGTAAAACATGAATAATTGTAAGAAGTTCCGAATCTGAACATCACATATTCACGTTTTAATTGGCGAAAAAGAAAAAACTAATTATCGAAACATGTCCGTTAACTGAATTTCCGTTAAGGAGTTTCTGCCAAAATAAATTTTAAAAAAATGATCTACGGATCTACGAATCCAAAGTTGAAATAAGTTACAAAATATCTCATAAACGACGTAACGCAGTCATGAAATTGACGCTGAATGGAATCCCGCAAATTCTCCGGAGAACGCTACTTATTTCAAGTGTGCGTGTTGTTGAGCTCACGAGATCTGAATTTAATTAATAAAAATAAAATTCTATCAGTTACAAAATATCTCACAAACGGCGTAACGCAACAACGTAATCCAACACATTCTCCAGAGAACGCAACTTTCGTCAAGTGTGCATGTTGTTGAGCTCACGAGATATGAATTTAAGTGTCTTAATGACTAAGGAGTTACGATTGCGAGCGTTTAGTGGTGGCCACATCCGGTATCTGCGGACACGTGTCGCCATCTAGGGACAGGTTAGATAATTTTGCGGGTCTGAGGAGGACTATAAATAGAAACCGAGAGAAAATCAGAAACCTCCCACTCGAAACCATTAGAATTGGCGGCAATTATTGTTCGTGTTATAATAAAGGCGCATGAGCGTACACACACACACACGTGTATTTTTCTAAGGATTAAATAATTAACCGTCGAGGGAAACAATGGAATTGGAATAGCGAAGGAATTCGGGGCGTTTGAAACGACGAAACCAGTTACGTCGACGCGTGACGTCAGCACTTTGTTTTTTGTTATTTCAGTGGCGAAAATATGCGAGAGGGGAACACCTTTATCGCACTCTCGCTCACACACAACACAAACAACGAATAATGGAAGGCTTTTTTTTAGCTGCCCACCAAATTAAATGGATGCAAATTGGAGAGAAAAAAAGACAAAACAGAATTGATGTTCAAGCTTCGTTAAACGCGTGAAGACGTCATGTGTACAGCAGCAGTGCCAATGGCGGATTTAACAACTAACTGAAATGCCTAGAAGCAGTTGCACATTAAAAGTTCCTGAGAAATCTGGTAACTGGCGCCATCTAGTGATTATATCGTGATCTGAAGTCTAGGTCATTGGCGGCCTGTGATTGGCTAATTTGGTGACGTTTCACTTTCGAAGTTGCGAAACGTCACCAAATCAGCCAATCACATGCCGCCGAAGATTCGTCGGGAAACCATTCCCTGGAGTCAATAAACGCAGCCATGTTTTTCCAAATGAAAATCATATCTCAGGAACGCAACAACATGCCTGAAATAAGTTATAAACGTTTCATTGGCGCTGCGTTACGCCGTTGGCGAGCACTCGATGAACAAACAGGAAACTTTTAACTTTTTTTTAGTCACTTTGAGGTCACTTTAAAAAACGAAAATGAAAGAGTTAACAAAAGAATTACTTTCAAACTCATCAGATTGGCAGTTTGGAGTTTGGCAGTAAACTTAACAGTTCCACATGTAACACGCGAAGCTGAATAATTAATTTATTGTTCATATTTGAGGATTTGTGTAAGGAAAGTCGAAAAACTGAGAATTCCTCGACCTCCGAGTGTGTAAAGCGTTACATTGCACGCACAAAAAACAATGGCAAATTTGTAGCCCAATCACCTTTTTAATTTTTTATACGAGCTTCAGTACAAAAAAAGGTCATGGCGTTCGTTGAGGCAGCTTTCGCATTGGCAAACTATTTCAATTTGGTCTTAACTTTTCTTAATTAAATGTTGTTACAATTTAAATAATCAATTGAGAAAGTTATATTTGTGCAAAGTTATATTTAAAAATATATTTTCGCACTCGTAGCTCGCTGGTGCCAATTATCTTGAGCGCAACAACTTAGTAACCAGAAGAAAGTTACGTTCACCTCAGCATTTGCGCCACTACTGAACATGCAGTATAAATTTCGTGGCGTTGCGTTTCGCCGTTTTTGAGCTATCGTTGGACAGACACAAACTTCAAACTTCGTTTTGTAGTATTGAATCCCTAATTAGAAAATGGAACCCGTTCAACAAACGGGATTTTAAAGAATGAGCGAAAATGATTTTAAATCATTGTCCAAGTTATTAAATAGTTGAAACCTACAAAATGATGACGTAGCGATGACGACATGACGCGATTCGCCAGCAGTTGCGTCTACGCATTTCAGTTCTTTGGTTCTTAAATCTTTGAGATTTTAAATTTCTTCAATTCGCACCTTAATCTTCCCAAAATTAGCGTCACCTTCATTATTTCGTTGATGGTTCTTGTAAGGGGCGTCTCGGATTCGCCAATTGTTACTTTGTTTGTCCCGATGTCGTAATATTATTTAATATTTATTGTATTAACCCTGTAACCGGCCAATTGATTTTCCTATCTCCGCATGCCACCGGCCAATTGATTTCGAATTAATTCGAAATTTGTTTGAAA